>JBBKCR010026887.1:0-11784 GCA_037577295.1 Ladigesia roloffi | reverse complement strand
CTCTTCTCTTCTCTTCTCTTCTCTTCTCTTCAATTCTCACACCCATGGTTGGGAAGCAGCAGGAGTTAGATTAAAGGCAAGTCTGTGCATGTGTAGGAGGGAAGTGGGCTGATAGGAAATAAATCAATGTTTTCTGAGAAATATTCTCCTCCATGAGGCCCACTTTCTCAGCTTTAATTGGAGTACTCCGAACTGTCAACACTATTGGAACAGAAGGTCTATCCTTATTTTGTGTTAGAAACATGTTAGAGGAATTCTGAAGCATACATTCAATATTCAAAATACCCTGTATGTTTGCATCACAAATATATCCAAACATATGTACTTAAACATCACATTATAGAAGATTTGTGAAACCAACTGATTTAGTTTGTGTAGCACTTATTCCAAACATCCTCGTGTTCTTGGATGATCATGGTCATCTTTGTGTTTGACTCATACAAACAAAGGAATTTTATGGGTGTAACTCACTTATTGGCTACCTTATTAGGTACTGTACTGTAGGACCCCATTTACAAATGAATGGTGTACAGTTTATAGTCATTTTCAAATACTGTCTCATAGAGGTTGTTCCTATAAAATAAACTGTTATCATGTTTGTAAGCCAAACAACCTGATTATTTTTAAAACGGAAAGATATATGTCTAAATTAGCACATTACTCATTACAGCTCCTGTGAGTAATTTTATAAATGATGTTATAAACAAACAAGAGTACTAAGCAGTTATAACACATGAATAAACATGTTATATCGGATGAACATGTAAATGACATATTGATCTGAGGGTTCACATTACTGATGAACATAGTCTACTTATTTGGCCAGCAACATGTCCCTGTTGCCCTTTTTATATGTTGATACGCTTTTTAATGTGTTGGTCACATAATTCTTAAAACTTATGCATTTTAATTTAAACCAAATTAAATTTTAAAGTGGGATCTTTTATTACATACATGAGCATGTCACTGCTATGTAGAGAGGGTGGCCAAGAGGTTAAGGCATTGCCCCTGCGATAAGGAGACCATGGGTTCAAATCCTAACTGGTAGTTGCACCTCTGAGATACTCTTGTCCCCACACCCCACTCTCCAGGTGCTGCGTTCCTAGCTGCTTCACTTGGATAAGTGGGTTAAAAGCATATTGTGCTGTTCACACTGTCTGCTGTGGTGTGTTCACATATGACAAATGGTCACTTTACACTTGTTGGACAGCATAGAGAGAGACTGGCAAAATGCACCACACAATCAGTAGCCGTAAGCCCACAAAGTGCTCTTTTGAATGTAGAATTGTACTAAATCACTAAAGGTAGATGTACTAAATTAAATGATGTTTTACATGTAATTCTGTTCTGCTTAAGTTGGAAATTCTGCTGAATATGTTCTGTTTTGCTATTCCAAATGCTCCAGGGCTTTGAATGCCAACAAGGACCGTTGAATAATTTCACTCCTGGTCACACAAGCTTTATCTGGCCATGATCCATTTCAAGGTGGTCGATTGGACTTTTGGTTTAAGTCTCTTTGGTCCCATCATTTCCGTTTCTCCCTTTGTGGTGCAACTCTCAAATCATTTCCACTAGACTGATCATGCATGCAGATCAGACAGCTAACACACCCTCACACTCACCCACCCACACACACACACAGAGAGGTGATTCTTTTTGCTTGTCTACTCCTTGAGGTGAAATTTTGATGCCATTTGCTATGACAGGGAGAAAAGTTCAACTCCTTAGAAGTTGAAGGACTGCTGGCTGGAACCCTACAAGAAACCTAATTAAAAAATGAACAAATACATAAATAAAGGGGTTTTTTGCTTTTTGTTTTCCCAAGGATTATTAGTTTGCCCTTGAACTATCATGGATACTGACAATATACTGTCAAAGAGAGTTTGTTTACCCAGATATACCCAACTCCACACCGCTTTTCAATTCGCGAGTCAGGGCGTGGGTCACCTTGGGAACTGTGCCTGCCATTCGGTTCGCTTCTGAGCTGCCTTGCCGCCATATGCCTTCCTCCCCTCATGAATAATCTTGTGCCGCGGTCGACAGACTCTTAAGCTCGGTAGTGCTTCATAAATGTTCTACATTTGATTAGAAATGGCATCTGAGCAGGCAAATCCCTCCTGAAAGTTGCAACAGCTTGGAGTTGGCGCACAATAATTCCCCAATGCACGAATGCATGGGCCTCAATTTTAAGGTTAAGGGATGCGCCACCTGTTTTCTAACTCCTACTTGTTCATCCTTTGTCCCACAAATCTCAAAGAACCCAGAAAACACTTTGGTGTGAGACCTAAAGAGTGAAAGAGAGTGAGGGAGAGAAACAGAGAGAGATAGAGCGAGAGAGAGAGAGCGCGAGAGAAAAAGAGATTGTCTTGAAGCAGAAAACCAAAAGACCATGACACAACTGTGTGTGGAAAAAGGAAGAGAAATGTAGTGGAGTGGCATAGAGAAAGGGATGGAGAGTGATTAGAGCGATACGGTACACCATTGTGCCAGAAGTCCTAGAGAGCATGACTGTTAAAGCTCTCTGTGTGCTAACAGGATTTGCAGTTCGTGTTTGCAAGGAGAAACGAGGCTGCAATTATGGTGTATAACTGGTTGGATCAAAAGATGCAATAGTGCTTTATATTGTAGGATTTCATTTTTGTGTCCTATTTATTTGAATCATTTCTAATGTAATGTATCATTTACAAGAAATAAATAATTATGCATGGTTCACATCACATGCTGGTCCTTTTAAACATTGTGTCCAATTTATTAGGCATGTCTAACATGTAGTTCCAAATAGAAGTGAGGAGCGTTCACTTGATGCTGCACATCTTGATGCTGCATATCTTGTCCTCCATTAGTAGTCAGTTTCTAGCCACAGGAAATTGTAGGCTGGATGTTTTTTGTTTGATAGACAGTTCTCAGTCCAGGATCACTACTATGTGACAAACATACACACACACACACACACACACACACACACACACACGATTACACATTAATATTCAACTGACATTCCAATATCATGTCAGAGTCACCTGTGGACTTTGACAAGCACACAGTCGTTAACACCAGACAGCTTGGTCAGATCATCTTCCAAAGGGTAATAACTGTGGGACCTGAAAAAGAGCATCCACAATCCCCAGATCTCAATCCAGTTGAGATCTGTGGGATGTGTTGGAACAACAAGTCCAATCTGTGGTGGCTTCTGCTCACAATTTTACAGGTCTTAAAGGATCTCCTGCAAATGTCTTGCTGTCAGAGACCGTCAGGCATCCTCAGAGATCCTTGCTTCAGCGTGCCTGGGCTGTATGGACAGCACATGGAGGATGGACCTAGCGTACTAGGCAGATGGTCACAATGTTATGGCTCATTGGTGCATATCGTGACATGAATACAATTTCATAATACCTGCGGTGTGTCGGGCTATTTCTGAACAGTGCAGCTAGGATATGCAGGTTGTTGTTTTTTACAGGTTCTCTTTTTTATGACCCAGTTGTACAGTGTTCTAGATGTACTCACCGTACCCATGATACATTAAGAAATGCGGATCGTGGAGTAATTCATCATGATAACATATCCTCATATCACACACCCTAATGGAGAGGGTATGGGCTCCCTAAGGCAGGAGGATCTTAATCACTTTACCTGCTGCTGAGATAGAGGGAAAGGTCAGCTGGAGCTGGACCAGAGCTTATGTGTGTGTGTGTGTGTGTGTGTGTGTGTGTGTGTGTGTGTGTCCACTTACCCTCCTGGCAGGCATTAGAACTTTAATAACTGTGTCAGTATGATTAATGAGGGAAGAAGTGCACCTGTCATCACTGCACTGATTACACCTTCCCTACAAACTACATTACCCACATTGCCCTCTGCCCCTCTCCAACACCACAGGGATCTATTTACAGCCACATTACTGTTCAAGTCTTTGAATCAGATTTTGGACAGACAGTCCTTTGAATCTGTCTACTGAGAATGGTAAGAAAATTCATTGTGTCCTAAAATACACTGGGTTGCAAGTGAACCCACCTTCTTTGCATCTGACCCTTTTCTCAGACCACCGTATGATTGCACTTTGTAGGTTTGCAGTTATAGGCTGTAGTCCATCGGTTGCTGCATAATTGAACATCCCCCTCTACCATATTAACCAAAGGGAAGAGTTCACCATAGAACTACCACTGTTCAAACTAATTGGAGAGGTGGACCACTCTCAACACAGCAGTGGCACTGACTTGAAAGTCACATGGTCGTGTATGTGGTGCTGAGACTGCAGTGGAGCCACATTTAATGATGCACAGTTTGTGCCATCCAAGGTCAATTTTTGACCACAGGTCCACAATCTGCTGGATATGTTTGGGTCATGAGCCACTCTCAAACTGTCAGTGACACTTGCATGTGTAAAAATGCAGCAGCCAATGGTGCCCGCCGCACCTGATGGACATACCAGCTTCAAACACACTGCCATATCAGTGTCGCTTGCTGTGCTGAAAATCCTCCATCACACACATCTGCTGTGGTCATGGCATCCCTGTGGTATCCACCTTTTCATCGAAAAAGAAAATGGTTACACATCTGCTTTCAGACTTTCTGCACATGTAATGCACATTTATTATCTTCTGGATTTAAATAATAGAAAAAAAAAATTAAATTAATGATGTTTAGCATGATGTTTAGCTAAAATGTGTAATTTGCATGTTGTTTTGTTTCGTTTAATTAAGTATACCTCAATGGTAGGTAGGTGTTTCCAATATAATGAGCAACAAGTATAACAAGTATAGCTAATGAACAGATAATGTAGATGCAATTAATGCTTTTCTGCAACCTGTGCAGCTTGGGTGAGGAATGAAGCTTTCTGCTTCTCTCTCTCTCTGTCTCTCTCTCTCTTTCTCTCTCTCTCTCACGCACACACACACACATACACACACACAGATACATGACAGCAACACCAGAGCAGAGTTCATTTTGTAGACTGAGTGTTTCAGTGTTTCTTAGGGAACCCTGTGGGCTTTATGAACCAGAACCTGTTAAAACCACAGTCCTTGGAGATAAGGTGCTCACCTTAGAGTCTTCAGAGACTCAGAGGTTCAAGGCTGCCTTCTTGGACTTGGGCCTGTGAATATTAAGCCCTGTTTTAAAAGGCATGAGCTGCAGAAGATGACTCTGTCTGCATCTGCATTTGAAGGAGAAACAGGAAGGGAAAGAAACCTGAAGCGAGATTTAATCACTAGGTAGAACGTCTTCAACTTTCTCTTGTTGTCTCCTCCTTTTCCAGAAGGCCATCAGGCAATTCTTTATTGTCAAAGAAGCCGTTGCTGATTTCATTATCTATTGTGCAGACAGCAGCTGCCCAGACTGTCCCTACACTTTAGACTGAAAATCTTTTTTCCTGTTTTTTCTCTTTGTGTAGGTTCCTACCTGCTGGTGAATGCTTCTCAACATGGGTCGGGCCAGCATGCACAGCTGCTGCTGCGTCCTCTGAGTGAAAACGACACACATTGTGTGCAATTCAGCTACTTCCTGTACAGCCGGGATGGCCACAGCCCTGGGGGGCTCAACGTGTATGTGCGGGTGAATGGTGGGCCACAGGGCAACGCCGTGTGGCAAATCTCTGGATCAAGTGACCAGGAGTGGCACCAGGTGGAGCTGGCTGTCAGCACTTTCTGGCCCAGCGAGTACCAGGCAAGTCACATTATGCGTCCTAACGGCATGTTAGAATGTTTTCTTTTTTTTGCACAAAGTTTTGTTTCCATTCAGTTGTTATATATCTGTAAAACGTTAGTGTATGTGTGTGTGTGTGTGTGTGTGAGAGAGAGAGAGTGAGAGAGAGAGTGTGTGTGTTATATGTACACATGTCTATTGTTTTATACACTACTGGCAACACTTAATTCAAAATTCCAAGTAAAAATGTTAGGAGAAAATGTACAAATAATAAATATAAATCATTTATTATATTATATCATATGTGACTCGGTTTCATCCATCAGATACTGAATCTGCTGGAGTACAGCACATAGAAATCTGCTCTACACACACTACTGTACTCAACATATGGAGGCATTTCTTATATTAGTTCAGAAATTAATAGCAAACACACACACACACACACACACACACACACACACACACACGCACACACGCACACACACACACATACACTCGAACTTGCACAATTTGTACAAACAATAAACCGAAAAAAGGGAAAAGTGATCCATGGCTGTATGTGCATATATACATATATAAACATATACATATTGAAAACATTTAGAGTACATTAAAAAAAATAAAATAAATAAATAAAAAGATTTTTTGACACATGTTAATTGTCTTAAACCTCCAAAAACTGCACCGAATACTGGTTTTATTTGCAAATTATACACAAATTACATGTCCAGGTACTATTATTCATTAGAAGTGCCATATTCATATAGTTAGTAACATTTATATTGCGTATGTCACACTATACAACAAAAATATGTGCACCAGTCCAACACAGTGGTGATGCTAAACTCACTTACGCATTCAATACTGAATGTGAGATTTCCCTGTGTTTAAAATGAAGCCTTTCCACCTTAGAATGTACAAAAGAAGTATTTCTGCTTGTTAGCTCCTAACATGTATGAAATAACTGTAATTTAAATGCTGCCTTACATTTCTATTCTGTTGTGTCCCAACCCAATCTATAGTATATACACATATGTCATTGCTGAAGGGGGAAAAAAAGGATAACATTCTTAATATTCACACTGTATAAAAGACACATGTGATAATACATTGCTTATTTAGATATGATTTGTTTGTTAGGGCAGTCTCACTACTGTTCTTCCCAGATTTTTGTTATATTATGCTTTTATAGCTAAAAAAAGGCACTGGTCTTCAATCGAGTCTGTATTGAATTTTAGTGCTATAATGTTTATTAATATCTGGTGTATTGCATGTGTAAATTAATTTTTTTCAGGTCCTAAGCAAATGAACAAAAATCTATCAGACTTACAAACAGACATTATGGTCAGCTTTGAAAAAAAGGCTTGTTTGGTGAAAGCAGTTTGCTCCACCCGTTTTCAGCCACTCTTAACCATAAATGGCGAGTTAACACCACCTGCCATGGGTTACCATTAAAATGCAATTCGATAATTAAAATGCAATTCGGGTTCGATAATCAACTTTGAACAGAATTGTTTTTTAACCGAAATATTTTTGTCCATAAAACCATCCAAACACAAGCTTTATATTTTCTCACAGAAATGCAGTCTAGTTTATTTCCTTATTTAACGCTGAATGTTCGAAACAACTTTTCATTTATATTCTAAATATTATTCAGGTTTATGAGTGTACATTCAGAATGCTTAGAAAATTTGTCAGTAATTGCAGGATTGAGTGACATTAGAAAAATACATAGCATTTTTGTGACATATCACCAAGCGCTACATTGTACTATCAGCGGATGGCCAAACCATTACTAACAAGTGTATAATTTATTGTCTGTGTAGTTCTGAGTGCTCTCTCTGAAATACACTTTCCACACCTGCTGCTCTCTGTGGTCTTTACGTTGGCGTCCCTAACTGAAGCGGCTGCGGCACAAAGCTGGGTGCAGACTGGTGTCACCTCATTAAAGCCTGTGATTAATATCTCACTGTTGCACAGTTGCTCAACCCCTCCCCCCTTGCTACTCCCGCCCCAAAAAAGCTAGCGACAGTTAAGCTGCGTGTGTGTGTGTGTATGTGTGTATCAACAGCCAATTGCTCCACAGTCAACTGACCTCACTTGTGTGTGACCTGAGAGAAAAAGGCTGGTCACACAAGGAGAGTAATGCTTTTACTGCATTTAATGCTTGTACTCTCTATTCTCTCACTTTATATCTTACTCTTTCTCTCAGTCTCTCTTTCTCTAGCTCTCACTCTTTCTCTCTCTCTTTATGTCTTTCTCTCTCTCTCTCTCTCTCTCTCTCTCTCCCCCCTCTCTCTCACTCTTCTTCTCTTTTGCCCACTTTTGTCTGGACACAGTGCCCAGCATGTCTCAGGGGACAAATGGGCAAAGCTAATGAGGTTGATATTTATCTGAGCTATTGCCTTGAATGTTAGCTTATGTTAGGAAAATTAACTAGCTAATATTCGTAATTCCTTTCATTCATTAGCACAAACATTTTTTTGGCCATAAAACCAACACAATCATGTAATCAAACTTCAGATTTTCACAGAAATGCAGCCTAGTTTATTTACATATTTATAGCCAAATGGGTGAAACTGCCTTTGATTACTTTTCAAAATACTACTTAGATTTAAAAGTGTGCACTCAGAAACGCTCTGAATTTATTGTTATTAATCACAGTATTGATTGATATTTAAAAGATAAATTGACATCTTTTGCTATCGCCACCATGGTGAAAAGGTCTGACTTGCCTTATCTTGCCTTGAATGCTAGCATAAAATAGCTAGCTAATATTACTAATTATGGTAACTTAGCAGCACAGACTTAGCTACATTGCTAATTCACTCATTAGCAATGTAAGTAGGACTTTATCATGGGAAACACTTCTGATAAACCACACCAGCAGATTCAGGTTTAATTTACGAGAAGGTACTGTTACAGAGAAACATGAACCCTTGTTGACAGGATTTAATAGCTGTGGTTGGCTTGCCTAGAAAGACAGAGGTGGGTCGACTTGAGTCATTTATGAAAGTCATAATTCTCCTTGGGGCTGTCAGTTATGTGAGCGTCTAGTAAGTGATTTGTGCACTCTTCAGTAGAAACTCCTCATGGGAGCAAATACACACACATACACTCACACACTTGCACAGACTGTTCTGTTTGCACTGTAAAGTGCAGCCGGTGAGGCAGGTAAGCGGGGCAGATGAATGTACAGGAGAGTATGGAGCTGTGTATTTGTGTTCAGGTGAGGTGGGGTGGGGGTGTTATGGAATACAGCCATGGATCGGTTTTCTTATTCACTGCCTATCTCAGTTGTGCCTGCTCTCCGTATCTCCCCCCTGTTTAGTCTCTTAGAAGTAGAGATTTACATCCATGAGTTCGAGAGCCAACTGCTTCATTATGCTATTCACCACAGAGCCAGAGCTCCTCTCCAGCTATCTTTTTTTTTCTTTTTTCTTTCTCTCTCTTTATGTCTTTGTACTGGCTACTATCATACATGCTTTAGGCTTCCACTCCTCCAATACCTCAGATAAACATCAACCCCCATAGCTCTGCCCATTCTCCCCATGGGGCATGCAGGGTACTGTGTCCACACAAAAAGAGAGCCAGAGAGAGAGAGAGAGAGACAGAGAGAGTTGTGGTAGAGAAGGCAGTAGGGAAGAAATCAGTGCCTAAACCCACAGGGTGTGACAGCTTGTGTTAGAGAAACTATATTCACCCCGTACCTAATCCTACCTGCTGTACAGCGGCCGCTTGAGACCCTCCTGTTTGATTGTTTTGATTTCAGGAACTGCTCAGAACTTTTTTTCTGTTCGTTCTCTCACTCTGATTGTGGCTAATATACATCTAACCACGTAATTTTTGAGGCACATGTGATTGATTTACCCATATATATCTATCTATCTATGTATCTATGTATCTAGATAGATAGATATATAGATGGACAGATGGATAGGTGGATAGATCTTTCCTCATGAAATAAGATCTGATTCAGGTGATCAGTAATCAGTCCCTCATAAAGAAGCATGAGCAGAACAGACAAGGATCATTTAAAAAAATGGAGAGGTCAGTATGTTTTTTTGCTATAGCTGTATAATTATAAAAAAAATAAAACATAATGTAATTTCTTAAGCTTTTATCACAGTTTGCAATATTACCACAATATGGTATTTTAATGCTTATACATACCATACAATCTTTAAACAAATAAAGCTTGTGACAGCTGTTCAGTCATCATGTTGGTTTGTGTATTCCAGGTTTACGGCGAATCAGTTGAATATATAAACTATACACACTTAAACTTTACTTAAGAGCCCAGTTTTGTTGAACAAACATTCCTGCTAAAGGGTTAACAGACTAATCCAGTCCTATTAAAAGCTTTAAGTCGGTGTGTTTATGTTCTATTTTCTTAATTCACACAACACTTGTGAATGCAAACTACAGACTGAGCGCTTCTTTTCCCCTTCCAAGGTGGATGAGATATGGCTTTCATCTTTTTGAGGTGTTAAGTCCTCTGTCTGCTCCTCCTTCTGCCATACTGTGGCTCAAAGTGTTTACAAGCTCTGTTCTGAGGAGGTGCCATGTAATATGATTGGAGCGTGACAGTAAATCGGGAGCGTGTGATACCACAGCTCTGCTTCTTCACAACGACTTTGGTTAAACTGCAACTCATTTGACAATTTTTCATGTTAATATTAAGTACTGTGCATGTTCAATATCACACCACACCAAACATGAGTAGTCATGGTATGACCTCATTTAAATCCATGCTCAAAAAAAGGAAGGAATAGTTTAATGGCACGTTGTCGATATTGTGCCATTAGTATTAGTTTCTTCTGGAATATTCTTATTGGTACCAAAATAAAAAAAATAATCAAATTCACTTCATTTTGAAGCTTTGTCATCACTGGCTAGTTTCTTAAGGAGTCTTAATCGGATTGAATCATTATAAGGTCAGAGATTTGCTGCCCTACCAATCAGAAGCCCATTTGAGGGACAGAATGATGAGTCATGGGGTGAAAAATACAGCAAAGAGGGAAATAAAAACAGCATGAATTCAATGTCTAGATGAAGTCAAAGCCAAGGATCTAAACAAGTCAGCTTAAACAAAGAAACGGGATAGAAAGGGGAGATCAGAGATGGAGAGAAATTGAAATGGCATTGGGGATTATGCGGATGAGAGTAGATAAAAATAAAGAGAGATGCACACATATCGCTTGAGTGATCTTTATGAATCTCTGATTTGTTTCTTTTTTTATTTTGAACATTTAACAAATGTAACCTGGTTAATGTGTTTGTGTCTGTGTCGTAATAGTTAATGTGACAATCACTGAAGACTTGGAGGTCCTGAGAATAGATAACAATCCTTCATTTATTCATCTAAAAACGACTGTTTGTTTGACTGACATTTGCAGCTCTAGAGTGTTCTGTATTGAAGACCCTCAGGCCTTCTGTTCTGAGGCCTCCTGTGGCTGTCAGAGTCACCCCCCTTGCCCACTCAGTAAGCTATTACTGGCAAAAGTTGATTGCATACCAGCACATCTCTCTCCAGCTGCCATTCCTGCCCTTGATACATCCACAGACACAAAGCCAGCCTGCTCTGTTTGATTCATAAGCCTGGGTGTTAAATCAAAACACCAGGCCTCCTCAAGACCTGAAATGATGTGTTCTTGCCAGATGTCGATTTCCTTTATTTTCTCGTTTTTAATTCTACATTTCGTGCATCCTAGCTTTGTAACATCAACAGTCTGATTTAATGGGAAATTCACCATCTGCTACTCTCTACAAACATTTCATATTCTTGGATATTTGACCCTTTTCATGGATCTTTCTTCAGTCTCCCCCTGACCATTACTCTGGTACAATATCTATTATCTCCCCTGCAGAAACCTTTCAGCCACAGGCACCTATACTGAGTTTAATACAAATTTGTATCCAAATTGTATCCAAAGTATGAAAAACACAATATCTGCTGGACACAACCAGTCGGGTAACACCAGCACATCCACATCAACAGTGTCAAGGTTGAAAGGGTCAGCAAATTCAAAGTTCTTGGAGTTAACATCACAGAGGATCTTTACTGGATCCTTCACACAGACACTGTAATCAGAAAAGCTTGCTAGCGACTGTACTTCCTGAGGAGGCTGAGGAAGTTTGGCA
>JBBKCR010026812.1:0-11786 GCA_037577295.1 Ladigesia roloffi | reverse complement strand
TGTGTGTGTGTGTGTGTGTGTGTGTGTGTGTGTGTGTTTGTGTGTGTGGGTTTGTTTGTTTTTTTGTTTGTGTGTGTGGGGGGGTTGGTGGTAAAATGTAATATGAATCATCTTTCCAGTGCCAGGTTGAGACACTGGCTCAACTTATCCAGAAGTTACGGCACATAGAAAAAAATGCATTCACTGTCAACAATAGCTGCTTACATGCCCTGCAGTCCAGCTAATCAATCTTGTTCTGGAGTCAGTCGTTCAAGACCTGTTTGTTTGCTGTACTTAAAAAGATCCTGGGGATATATGTATATATATCTTTTTTTTTTTTTTAATTCATGCATTTAAATATAGTTTAAAATGACAAATAAATCACTTGAATTAGGTTTGATGTTAGAATAAACTAAAAAGAAATGATTTTTACCAAACAGAGAATTTACTTTTTATTCAGAGCAGCACTGTTAATGTTAAATGTTTGGGTTTTGTTTAGATCAGTCCCTTATAACCAGACCACACTGGCCACTGGGAAAGGTTGGGTAGACATGAGTGGGCATGAATTGACTGAACAATTGAGTTTTAATCTTGTGTGTTGCTTTTTAAAAGAAAAAACATTACCCAAAAATGTGTCATTTTTTGGCAGGACCAAAATCATTATTTCAGCCTGTAGAGTCTTGCCTTAAATTACATGACATGATGAATCATGCTCAGAGACATGGACTACTGACAAAAAAGGCGACATGTACATGATTTACAATAGGGTGAATGACGAAAGACGAATTCTTTTGATTACACACAAACTGAAGACATCTTATGTTAGACCATTAAAAAATATCTGTTCAATTGCTTGTTAGCAGTTCCTTAACCCTTTAATATGTAAGCTATTGGAACCCACTCTAATGCACAACATGGGTCCCAAGTGACCCGCATTCATTTCCAATGTAATTCCAAGCATGGACATGGTTTTCTCTTTTACGACTTCTAAAAACAATACATTTAACCCTATAATATTTTATAAGTTGATAAATTAGTTAGGGTTTAAAGCATAAAAAACATTTATCATCATTTTTACTTTTGTATCTTATAAATAAACATATATTTGGAATTTCTCCATTAATTTGCAGACATGATTCCCAAGTTACCCACATGCCTTTCTAGTGTAGTTCCAAGCATGGATATGGTTTTCTCCCTTAAAGCTTCTAAAATCAATACTTTTCACTTGTAATACTTAAAAGGTTGATCAATTAGATAGTGATTTAGACATTAAAAATATTTTGACTTCTGTATCTTATATATAAACATAGATTTGGAATTTTTTTCATTATTCTCCAGACATAGGTTGAAAGTGAACCGCATTCATTTCTAATGTATTTCAAAGCATGAATATGGTTTTCTCTCTGATAACTTTTCAAATCAATCCATTTCATGTTGTAAGGTTGTAAAGGTTTCTTAATTAGGTAGTATTGTAAGTGACCCATTGGTCACAGTTGGCGACCTGGAAACTTGAACGTGAACATGAACAAGAGCCATGGAAAACAGGACTAAGAAAACATGAACAGGAACGTTAACCTGAACATGAAAGTGGATACATGAAATGGGGACCATGGAAAACAGGGCTGAAACGGGAACAAAAACACATACATAAAACTGGAACCATGGAAATCAGACAGGGCAAAATATGAACAGGATCGTGGATATATGACACAGGAACCCTGGAAAACAGAGAGAACATGAACACAGGAAACAAGAATAAGCTCTCCCAGAGGAGACTGCTCTCCTCGAAATCTTGAGGGACACCCTCCTCTAGAAACTGTTGAGAAACTAAATAAGTGATGGAGACTTGGTGTATTAAATGACAAAATCAATTATTTTTTAAAAACTAGCTAAGAAACACAAACCCTTCAACAAAACACAATAGAAAATGAATGTGGGTCACTTGGGACCCATGTTGTGCGTTAGAGGGGTAGTGATAAAAAAATATTTTTATTTAAAAATGTTTAGAGATATAAATAAAAAAAATGTTTTAAATAACCAAAAACAAGTTAATTGAGGAATTCATGGAGTATTGGTTCATGAAAATTTGTTATTTCAGAGATATAAAGCAACATGGGATCCATGTTGTGCATTAAAGAGTTAAAGCATCTTTGTTCACTAATTAGATAAGACAAGTGAAAACTTTTGAATGTATTGTTCATATACTTCATATAATCAAGTTCCTAGTAAATGTTTAATAAGTAAATTTCACAACAGACACATTTTAACACACTTGTTGACTAGTAAACTATAGACACAATAGTCGACAAACTTTGAGAGTGTTCAACTAGTTGTGTGGGTTTTTTTCTCTCTCTTTGCCCTCGCTTGTCGATGTATTGCAGTCTCTGCCTCTGATTGGCTGACACTGACATGCGTTCCTTGGTTTAACCAATTAATATAGTCCCTTCAAAAAAGAGTGGAATGTAAACACAAGACCGCAACAAGACGTGAGAGACAAATTTCAAAAAGAGTTTGCAAACAGAAAAACCACAACAAATTGAAAACTTATGCTCTAGAGCATCCCAAAACAAAAAAAAAAAACAGAAAACAACATCAGGACGTTCAATCAATATTATCACAGATAGTCCTTGACCGTACATCATAAAACTTGACATTTAACCTGTTCACATTTTTTTACAGTGTTGTACAGGTCAGTGTAAACACAGTGTGAAACTGAACTAAACATTAACAACCCATAACTACTGCGATTCAATACAAGTACACTAAACAATTATTATAAGCACCGTATTAAACAATCTAGACTTACATTAAATTTATGTAGTCAGGAAGAAGTATTAGTTATGTTCAACGTGCCTCTCTTAGGTTTAAGATGAGACATTCTGTTCTTATATTTTATAACTATATTATGTGAAAAAAGGAATCGTCTTATTCCTCATTTCCGCTTTAGTCATTTACATGAACTTCCTAATTATTTTTTGTGTTCAGTTTCATTCTGTTCTGCTGGTTCAGCATCCATAGCCCTTTGTTGCTGCTCATACCCCTCAGTTTCAGGCTCTAACGTTTATTTGAAACTAAATATATCACAAAAAAGGGAACTGTAGTGTGTAATGAATTATGGTTCCCACACTGAGAGATGCTGGAGTTTCAGTGTTTGGCAGATGTTCCTCTGCAGTCTGTATGTAGTGGTCTCAACTGACATGTATATTTACGCTGCTTTTACTACTACTGAAATCATTATTTCATAAATCTCACCATACTTTTAGTTGAATATTGGTTTGGGCTACTCACACTTCACTTCCACTTTGAGTGGCAACCAGGCCTCAGGCCTAAACCTGCAACAAAAGAGGACAGACCATTCCGTTTCTCCCTTTCATTCTCTATTTTCACTTTCTCATACACTCACTCTTTCTCTCGCATGGGGCCTCTTGCTGTTTGAAAGTAAATGGCCTCCTCCCCCTCAACGGTCCTGCACCTTGAGCTCTCACGTTTTCTTTTTTTATGAATGAGTGAAATTCCAGGAATGAGAGGGAACAGAGGAAACTCTTCAATGTTCCATGGCATTAGAGGCCCCGATCCCTGACCCCCCGAGGGCCTTTCTGGGATGGGGCTTAACCCCCCCTGAGCACCTTTGGATCAGTGAAGGGTCAACAGGAGGAACCGAGCCTTGATATTATCTATGGTCTAAAATGAGCCATTCACACCAGTAAAGAGGGAAAGATCCTTCCAGCTTATTCACTTTCTCATTTTTCTCCTTCACTTTTTCTCTCTCTTCCATCTATCTTCTCTCTTCCTTCCTTTCTATGCACCCTCTCTCTTCTCACTCCCTCACACACACTGAAAAACCTTTTTGCACATATGTATGTGTGAGTTAATTTACACCATCTAGTTTTTTTTTAATAGGAAAACAGTTTGTGGCTTTAGCAAATTAAATGTGTCTTAGTATCTTTTATGCTGTTGAAACAAAACCTCATAACGTCACAACTAACTTTAAGGAAGAAGAGTCAAGTCAAGCCAAGTCAAGTAGATTTTTATTGTCATTTATACCCTACTTGATTAGATTTGACTTGATTATCATAGTGTAGCGATTACGATAACTGCCCTGCTGAATCTGAGTGATTAATTCCTCATATGCTCTCTCTCTCTATCCGTCACACAAACACAGATAATATATGTATTTTAAAACATAAATATATATCAAGTGGGTTTAATTATTTACATTTTAATGCTGTTTATTCTCTGCTTTTGTTGTTTATTTACTTGCATTTGTTGTAAGGTGTACTTGGGTGCTTGAAAGGCGCTTATAAATAAAAAGTATTATTATTATTATTATTATCATTATTATTATTGTTTTTATTGTTGTTGTTGTTATCATTGTTGTTGTTATTATAATAATAATAATAATTATTATTATTATTATTATTAACGAGAGGGTGTCAAATTAGCAAATGTGTGTTTAGCATTAATCTCAAATGATCTATTTATTGCTAAAAAAATGATGTATTGGACATCAATTTTATTGTGTCTTACTCTCTGTTATTACCGTATATCACTTGCCTCTGATCTGCATTCAGTTTTTATGCTGCGAGAATCCATACACATCCACAAATAAAGAAAAAAACGACAGCAGTACTTGAACTATGAGACTTTATGATCCTGTAGTGTGACAGAATGTGACAGGTGCCCTGAAGAACGTCAAGAGCGTGACCACTCAAGCATACACACACACACACACACACAATGGGAGATGACAGCTGACAGGCTGTAAATGTGCTAAATCCATAACTTTTATGCTGGAATGTGAACTTAAAGTTTAAGAAATGCACTGAACTTCTACTTTAACATCTTTAATCAAAACAAGAGTCTGAAGGAACTTGGATCTGAGTTGCCCACACACAAGCCAGCACCAGAAGAGGAAACAGCAAGAGAATTTCCAGGCTACTGCAGCCAGGAGATGGTTCTTTAATGGCCAGGTGTCTCCCTGCCTTTCACCCTGTGCCCGCTGGGACAGGCTCCAGCACTCCTGCCACCCTGGTTAGGATTAACAACTTGGGAAATAAATCTTTTTCTATTTATTGAGCTGCGTCCATCACTAACAGAAGGTGAATTATCCCCATGGGAGTATAGTCATACTTTATATTCGTAAACATTCTGATTTGGTCCATTTGTATTTGGCTGAAAGCTCCTATTCTTGTCTCTGTAAACCTATAATTCATTTTTCACAAAGTGAATGGAAGTAGCACAGTTACAACAGAATACTGGAGCCTGTGGGCTAATTTGGCCTGAGTCTATTGGCCAAGATTATCAGCATTCACCCCTTACTGTAACCCGATTTACTTTATTATGAACCGAGTGAGTTCTGATATTGGTCCAGCAGACAAATGCCACCAAGTGAAAGCAGTCCATTGGCACTTAAGCGATTTGTCATGTCACCGTTACAGCAGTGACTGGACACCAGTGGCCTATAACTAGATCCTATTCAGTAGTGGATCCTATTCCCATATTGCAGATTATAGCGGCCCAGTGATGGAATTTTCATGTGTGTATTAACTTCACCCTCATTTGTTAATTATCAGTGAAGAATGCAATAAGCATCCAGTCTAAGCAGTTACTACATGTTAGGCTACAAAAAACGTTTCAGGCATTTGGGCACTGTGTGTCCACTCCAAAGATTTGAACATAATTTCATGCAGTGACACACCCAAGCAGCTGTATATTGTACTTCCTGTGACATCCTGCCTGAAAAAGCATCCCTCCACAATGCAAATTTCATTAGTTTATATTACTTTGCACAATCGTATGAAAAATGTGAGTCTTTTACTGTACGCATCGAGTGTACAACTAACATGTGACCAGTGTTGGGCAGGTACCTTTAAAAAAGTATTTAGTTATAGTTACTAGTTACTTAGTAACTGAGTTACATCATTATAAAAGTAACTAATTACCAGGCTAAGTCATTTTTGCGTTACTTAAAAAATAAATAACATTGAATATAAATAAATATAAAACATTGTACACTAATCCCCGACGCAGAGAGACGCTTTTCTCCTGGACAGAAGCTGCACGTCACATAGACATTTTAGCCTTTAACCTCAGCGGGGAAAAGTAGCGCTTACACTTCCAGTTGTGACTCCTGGACAGTGGCGGTTGTAGACTAAAATTACCAGGGGAGACGAGGGGGGGTCAGTGTGTTTTTAGGGGGGCACATATGCAAACGGGGCGGCGTAGGGCGGGTTTACGTGAGTGTGTCAGCGCGCGCGTGTAGCGCTTTAAGTAGTCCGTGTAGAACACACGTAGCGTTAGTTTCGTTCTTCGAGCCAGCACATGTCGAGATTATAAAAATTATATTTAAATATATGGTTATTCAGAGCGGGGGGCCATAACGGGGCGTGGCCCCCGTGTAGAACCGCCTACTCTGCCTGATTGGCAAACCATGGAAATTTATTAAATCTAAGCCAATCATCGCATTCCCAGTTACACCACGTGTACAGAGACACCAATCATCATCACCGGTTATGTGTCCCGCCCCGGCCCCGAGCACACACACACACACACACACACACACCAAAGATAGAGAGATGGCTGAGAGAGACGCTGCTTGCATGAAAACCGCTTCAGTGTTCTCAGTTACAGTAACGCGCATTTTATTGTCAGTAACGGTAACGGCGCTGTAATGGGGGAAACAGTAACTGGTTTGATAACTTGTTACTGAAAAAAGTATCGCCGTTAGTAACGGCGTTTATTTATAGTGACGTTATTCCCATCACTGAATGTGAACTGTGCAAAAGTTTTATGTTCAAGTGTTCTAGTTTATGCACAAATTGTAAAAGTTCTCCTTTTACTGTGAGTAACAAGACTTTTTGTACAACTGCAGATCTGCAGGAAAGGTTCTCGTCATGTTTGAGGAGCATATTTCACTCAGTGCTGTGCCCCTTGTATTGGGTACACAACAAGCTCGAAAGTCGTCATTCGATCAGAAAAGCTGAAATTAATCTCAGAAATATTCTGCTTTGCTGTCCATAATGAATATAATCACGATGTTTTCCCAGTCACTGAATCAAGTGTATTTGTGTGTATGACACACATTATATAGCGCTCAATAAAAAAAAACGTTATAATGTGTGTTATACAGATAAAAAAACAATTCACTTTCCACTCTTGTTGAAGTACACTGATGCCTTACGAGACTACATGCCCGAAAACACACAGTGCGGCACTTGCAGTTCAGGCTTCGCTCTTTCAGACAGACATTTCCAGGAAAACATCCCTTTATCTCCAGTGACGCACGGCTCTGTCAAACTGAAATACCCCCACAGTTATACCGAGTGCTGAATGTGTGAGAACACAGGGTTCGAAAGGCAACTATGGTCTGTGTAACCTAGAAAACAAACCAGGCACCAGTTGTCATCAGGTACCTTTTGTTTGTTCGCCCACACACATTTTTTCTTAATCTCCTCCACTCTCTTACTCGTTCTCATTCATCTTCTTGTCTGAGTCACTCATCGTGCACAAGTGAAAAGCTCTTGTGGTGCTTCTGTTGCCCAACAGAACTCAAGACGACTCTTTACCTGGTTAAAAAAAAACAATTTAGAAAGATCACAGAGCACAGTGCTCTCCCACTCACACTCTGCCTTTCTTTCTGACAGACATTCTTAAAGTGAATGGCAAAATTATATTTCTTTCAGAAAAAAAGGTCAATATCTGATCAATAAATTATGCTAAATGATGTGTGGAGAAGGTTCAGGAGAAGAATTCCCACCAGGCTGTACTTACAGCCATACCACCGTGGGAACGCCTGATCTTGTCTGATCTTGGAAGCTAAGAAGAATCGCGTCCGGTTAGTACCTGAATGGGAGACTGCCTGGGAATACCAGATGTAAGCTTGCAATCAGAAGGTTGTGGGTTCAAATCCCAAAACTGCTAGTGTTACCACTGAGGTATTCTTGAGCAAGGTGCTGACTCCACATTCACTTCACTATGAAACACAATGTACTTAAAATATGCTTAACTCTACCTTAATTTACCCCTGAAAATACGCCAAACACCCTAATTTGAATTAAGTGGCCATTAATTTGTAAACTGTTCCCTTAATTTTACCTTAAAAGTGATTTAAGGTGTGAGTGTGAAACCCCTTAATCCTAAATATATGGCATTTTCTTCAGGAGGCTCAGTTTTTAAGGGGCAAATTTTAATTCAGTAGTTTTACCCCTTAATCAGCCTTAATTTGTGCACTTTTCCACTTAATTGTCCTTACTTTTCTGAAAATTAAGGAAAAAATTTAAGTTATTTTAAGGGTAAAATTAAAATTAAGGGGTTTGGTTTCGTAGTGCATGTTGAATGGATTAATTGCAGAGAAAGGAATTGACATTGTGTGATCATGTGTGACTATTATGAGGGTCCACTTTATTTAACTTTACTTCTGGATTTAGGTTAACAAAAAGAGGATAAATGTCAGGAGAGGTTTTTTTTGCAATCACATCAAAATAGGATTGTGGAATAAGAAGTCTAAAAAGCCATTTTGGATGAAAACCTACAAATGTCTGGAAAGAGAATGCTTTAATGACAAAAAGAACTTATATGCATGCATGCCGAACATGAAGGTACTCTGTATATGGAGGGGTGGATAAGGCATTGGATTACAGCTCCAGTCTCGATGGAGCCATGGCTTTGAATCTAAAGGCATCCAAGGTTTGAATCCCAGGAATGTGAGTGGTACTATTGCGGTACCTAGTGCCTGCCCAACACTTCACTGGTGCCACATTATAATTAAGTATTAATTTCTCACAGAGGGAAAAGACCTGCGGGTCTGCTGGAGAAGTAACAAAGAAAAATTATGAGTGGATGCAATGGTTAGGGGTTCAAATTAATGTATGAAAAGTTGGATATTAAGAGCTTTTAATACCACGCTTAGCATTTACAAACAAGAGGAAAACAAGAACCATGACTTGAAGACATGTTTGAAGCTAGTCTCACTCTTGGACCATGAATGAACACATTAATATCAACTACACTACATTTGATCTCATTAGCTAATATAAGCTAACCATAAAATACAAGGATGGAACCTGCCCTTTATTTCTTGTGTTTTTAGGTGATTTAAACCCTTTATGATGGAATATGTGCATGCACAATCTTACCTGTTCTCCAACCAGAGGAGCTAGCACGGCTAGCGAATAGCTAATCACATGTTTTTTTAATTGTCATTTCTACCATTTACCCACAGTACATAGTAAAAACAAAACAACAATACAACTAAACGAGATGAGACATGTCAATGTTCAGTGACAATGGCTACAATGAGGATATTTAGACTAGTACTGCATTCTAGCAGCGGAGATTTGCAAAGAAGGCACAGGAAGGCTAGCCTCAGGCCAACAGGCTAACAAGCAAATTAAAAGAAAATCTACCAACTACCAATTTCAGCAAATAGCAGTCAGTGTGCATCTTTTAAAAGGGAAGCTCAGCCTCTTCGCCTGAGATGTCAATGATCCACCTATGTTTTTTCTTGTACTAAAGAGTTACTCTATGAGATACAAGGCTTTGTTTTGGCAGCAATAAATGCAGGCTCACATTACATCTCCGTTTTATTGACTCTCTCTCTCTTTCTCATTCACACATATTCTAAAAATTAACCACACGACTAGGCCGCTGCTTCACCCGCAGTATTAAACTGGCAAATGTGTTTGTATGGAAAATATAAACCTTGGATTTACCTTTTATTTCACCTTTTTTTCTTTGTTTTCCATCGCTGTTAGCCATCAACTGTTATCAATACAAACACACTCAGTGACTCATTTGCGTCACTGTCAGCATCAACTTTCCGGATTTATGAAATACAACAACAACCAAAACATCACATGAACTGTGGCGCATATATGGTATTCTCCTTCTGTTTTGACAACAACAGGAGGTCAGAGGGCATGACTGGCCCAAGACATTTTTACAGCCGCCCCAGATATTTGCCGGAAAGTAAAAAATATTTACTTATGTTCAGGTAATATTGATATATAAATGATGTATGAGTTCATTAATGCACCGCTATATGAATTATCTATAAGTAATTAATGCACCCCTTTTTCAAAATAAACTATATGGACAAAAGTATTGGGACGTGTCTCTTAATTATTGAATTCAGGTGGCCCCTTACTTCCAGTGCGTAATCTTAATGCTTCAGCAACAACATGCTTCCAATTCTGTGGACCCAGTTTGGGGAAGAACCTTTTTTATTCCGGCATGACTGTGTCCCAGTGCACAAAGCAAGCTCAATACAGACATGGCTAGAGGAGTTTCATGCGGAAGAACTTGATTGGCCGCACAAAGCCCCGACCTCAACCCCATCCAGGACCTCTGGGATGAACTGTTGGTTAGATTGCAAGCCAGGTCTTCACATCCACCATCAGTGCCTGAACTCATAAATGTCAAGCACAAGGGTGTTCACTACAAAATGTTATGCCACTGTAATAGCTTTCCGTGAGCTCCAGTGCAAAACTACAGAAGAAACCTAAAGACATCAAACGCTTGAGGGGTACAAAACCTCACATCAACAGACTGAGGAGATGATCCATTGCCTTGCTGTGGGAGTGTGTATGTCTGCATACATCACTGAGAAACTGAGAGCATGACGCCAGTTTGGCAGTTAAACGAGAAGTCAAGGCTCGTTGGAAGTATTTGTTGTGTGTACACAGAGAGCGTACGCATATTATGCAATCCAAAAGGATCACAGCCATGAAAACACTGGCTCCTACCCGAGAAACCAGGTCATGGAGGTACCCTTCTGTGTGTGTGTGTGTGTGTGAATGTGTGACTGAGCTCGTGACCAACCTGCTGTACAGGTATTGAGGTCATTCAGGTATTGAGGGGTACTCATCCGTGCACAACACAATCACACGAGGGGCCCGCTGGAGCATGATGGGCTGGATATACTGTGGAACAACTCCAGAAAAGTTATTATGGCAACACACAAATCCTACTAACTGCTGCAGGGCATTTTTTCTCTAAGTTTCCAGCTGGGAGTTTATCATTTTGTGTTAATCTTTCCCGAAGTACTTCACGTAGGGGTGGGCCGCATCGCAAAAATATCACAATACTCAATATATATATATATGAAAGGTTTTTTTTTTTAATGCTTCAGATTGCTCTTCATTAAAGCCAATTAAAAGGAATCTCTTTGTTCTTTGTTCTTTGATGTTTAATATACTAATGACTCCATTAATTCACTGTAACTACTTAATCCTTACTACAGTCATGGGTACCATCAGCCTGTCCTGGGGTCCAAGGGCACGAGACAGGAACTCGCCCTGGGCATGATTCCACCACAGGACGCACATACAATGACACACACACACACACACACCTACACACACATGCACACACACCAGTGTTCTGTTCTGAATCCCCAGTTCACCTGACATGCATGTCTTTAGATTATGGGAGGTACCAGAGTCTCCAAAGAAAACCCATGCACTTTGAGGAGAACAGGCAAACTCCACACACACAAGACCAGGACCTGGTTTCAAACCACCAACTCCTGGAGGTGTGAGGCAACAACACCACCCACTGCATCACAGTGGGTCTCACTATGACTCAATAAAATTATGATAGTTGTCAAAAAACACAGAAAGCTCAGTTATGTCAGTTAAGTCCATCAGTTAACGCCCCCAGTCACGCAATACTACCAACACTAGGAAGGTTCAAGCCTAGGAAGTACTTTCTGTGGGCACATGAAAACAGCTATCTGAAAGACGAGCGTCTCGAGCCCCCTGTGTATGCTCTTTGGCGTAGGTTACGCAAACGCCGTAAGTGATCTGTTG
>JBBKCR010026803.1:0-11787 GCA_037577295.1 Ladigesia roloffi | reverse complement strand
GTGGTTGTGTGTGTGTGTGTGTGTGTGTGTGTGTGTGTGTGTGTGTGTGTGTGTGTGTGTGTGTGTGTGCGTGAGTGTATATATCCTTGCTAGCTGCCAGAGTATGCTAATTGCTTTAAGGTTTGATGAATATTTAATGTCTCAGTTTAGAATAAAGAAAAATATCAAATCATATCTGAAACGACTTTAGCGGATTGTGGGCGTCCCCCAGACCTTCATCACTGGTCTGCTTCTGACCACAGAGAAGATCTGGGATGGAGATAGAGGAGTTAGACCACTCTCAACATAGCAGCAACCCATAACTCCCATTCCACCACTGGATCAGTGACACTGTGGTGAAAATGATCCACCACACAACCGGCAGCGGGTCAGCAGTGATCCTGCGGTCCGAAACTGACCACCGATGGAAGTGGAAGAATGGTGGAGGTCAGAGACAGGAAGCATGAGGTAGGTGTTTGTAAGAACTGATGTCAAAACAGTGTGAAATGTTCTTCTCAGGTGCTTGAACTTTTCCTCTCTGTCTGAAATCACAGTGAATAAAGCCATGACTCGGTCCAAAATAAACACAAACACATTTAATCACTTTCATTTCTCAGGATCTGGGAATCTTTGGAAAAAATAAACAACTTCAAACTCCTTCTCCTCTTACGTTTCATGCAAATGATCCTCATGTGTGCAGGAAAGAGAGAGAGAGAGAGGAGAGAGAGAGAGAGGGAAAGAGAGGGAAAAAGAGAGGGCGAGAGAGAGAGAGAGAGAAAGAGAGAGAGAGGGAGAGAGAGAGAGAGAGAATGAGAGTTAGAAGAGAGAGAGAGAAGAGAGAGAGGGAGGGAGAGAGGGAAAAAAAGAGGATGAGAGAAAGCGAGAGAGAGAAAGAAAGAGAGAGAGGGAAAGAGAGGGAAAAAGAGAGGGCGAGAGAGAGAGAAAGAGAAAGAGAGAGAAAGAGAGCGAGAGAGAAGAGAGAGAGTGAGGGATAGAGAGGGAAAAAAGAGGGTGAGAGAAAGAGAGAGAGAGAGAAGAGACAGAGAGAGAGAGAAAGGTAAAGAAAAAGAAACGGCAAACACAGAGAGTCAGATAGTGAGAGAGGGAGAAGAGAAATAATGAAAGAGACAGAAAAAAGAGAGAAAGAAAAAAGAAAAAGAAATGGGAGACAGACAGAGAGAGACAGAGAGAGAGAGAGAGAGAGAGAAACAGAGACAGAAAGGGAGAGAGAGAGAGAGAGACAGAGAGAAAGAGACAGAAAGGGAGAGAGAGAGAGAGAGAGAGAGAGAGAGAAACAGAGACAGAGACAGAGAGACAGAGACAGAAAGGGAGAGACCAGAGAGAGAGAGAGAGACAGAGACAGAAAGGGAGAGAGAGAGAGAGAGAGAGAGAAAGAGAGAGACAGAAATGAAAGACAGTTATTAGCTGTACAGACAGACTGGGGCTGAAACCCACCAGAATGTTTGGATGTCAGATTTACTCTGTGATAGACGGCTGGAGAGGGAGAAGGAGAAAAAGCTCCAGACTTGAATTAAATAGATGAAAAATCTTCAGACAAGCAAGTGAGGCAAGCGAGTCATATAGAGCTACATTTTGTACATCCATTAATGTTTGAGTAAACGTTCCATTAATCTGCTTTATGATTTCGGCGTGCTCGTCCAGGCATGAAATATACATGAATGATCCTTCAGACGCCGGCTTGTTTAAGCATTCTTTTCATCCGGCACCCTGGGGAGGGGTGTCAGATTGAAGCTCAGTGTGTGTGTGTGTGTGTGTGTGTGTGTGTTCATCATTTCTTGCGTCTTGGAGACCTCGGTGTAAAACTCTCTCTGGGATGGACCATTGGCCCCAGCCTGTTTGGGATTCAAACACACATGCACAAACACATACTCGGTCCAACACTGTGAACAACGAACTGTTAAACGCGATTTCACTTTGGTCTTCGCACTCACACACACACACACTCACACACACACACACTCCAGTATCAAGACACTCAAAGAACACTGGTGAGTTGAATCCACTTCAATCATATTGACACCATTGCTTTATTCATGGTCTTTCTATGGTCCTACTAAAGCAATAAGCACAAATGCATTTTTATTAAGTCCTTCGTACCTAAGACTGCAGTGGAATTCCCTTAATAAAGCATCAAACAACATCAAACATGACATATCTGCAATACATATTTTATAATTGATCAATAATAAGAACTAGAATGCATTTCCGTAGGAAAATACAAAGTGTTATTGTGTGGTTGATACAGTAACTGTTGTGGTTCCTAGGTGGTTGCTAGGGTTTTGCCAAGCTGTAGTGGACACGATCACACTAATAAAGAACTTTTCAAATGCAAAATGCTGTTTGTCATTGTATATTATTGTTGCCAAGCAGCCCTGGACTGCTTAAGGGCTTTCTCTCGCTCTTCAGGAACACATATATCACCATAAAGTAGTGTTTAATGCTAACACTTTGGTTTATTACCGTTTTATATAGTGATAACAACGCTAATTTCCATCAGGACCTCGGTGTGATTTCTAGTCTAGCAGTGTTTTATCTGTTTTTCTCCACACTATGACTACATCCCCAATGACTCTCTACTCTGTACCCATTGAACTTTGTATCAAATAACAAAACCAAATGCCTAATAGTGCAGTTATAAGTCTAACACAACTAACGTTTGGGGTTCAGCCATGTGTGCATGTATCTGTGGAGGAGAAATAAAACGAATCGCACTCTCTTTGGGTGCAGAAGACAGAATTTATTAAGTCCACCAGGTAGAGAATAGGGAGCCATTTGAGATTCCACTCTGCTTTAATGCTGCTCATAACAACTGACTGATATTTGCACATAAAAATAAAAACTCTTTAGAGATGCTCACTGAAAATGGTCCCTGTGTCCACTTAACATTGCGTTTTACAATAAGAGCTCATTCAAATGGATTTAAAACTTGCTCACCAATGGTAGTTTGCCTTGATTAGGACAGGAGAATAGGTAGCAAGCCATTTTAGAGCACCTTGCCCTGCAATGACCACAAAAATGATCATAAATGTGTCGCATTGCTGACTGGCTCACAGGACAGCCCAGTTGCACAGTTGGACACGGACGGAAAACAGGGTCGTTTTTTACTCTCTAATCAAATTTACAGATACAAAATAATACAAAATGTCTAATCCAGAGTCAATAAAGATTTTGGATTGTGATTCTGATTTAATTCTACAATAATCGTTAGCACCTCTAAAGAATGAAATGCTATATATATATATATATATTAAAAGTTTTATGCAACATTTGGAAGCAGTTTCCAGAAAAATAATCCATATTCTTGGCAACATAACTGTACAAAACATCTCCTGCCCAGATCAGGAACCAAAGCAAACAAAGTTTTTAGCCAGTTTTTAAGCCTAAGTAAAGGTTAGGATGTGCACCAGAGCTTCCCACGCACTCCCTCAGTAGTCATCAATCAATCATCTCTCCGTCATTAGTCGATACCGGGCAGCGTTCCAGCACTGATGTGCATGTGGGTGACCTAATCACTATCTATATTCACACCCTCAGGCCTCCTCCCGCATCTCCAGCCCATGGAGATCACGCCGCCTGGTCGGATGATCCTCTGCTTCCCCCAAGCTTGGAGGATTTGCTGGAGGAGAGTACTGGGCTAACAGTGGTCTTTTGGTGCCAGATGTGATGACAAGAACATCTGGGGCTGACCATAAGAAATGATAGCCTAAATGTGAATGACGGTGTAGAATGATTACACTGACTGTGAAACCAATCTAATGCCTCGTAAGGGGCTTAAAGCAGGGGTCACATTACAAACCCAGCCTCGCCTCAGGGATATGACATGAGGCAGCATGGCTGAACAATGCCCCTGAAAAACTCCTACTGAGCATGTAGATGTGAGTTTGCTTTGCTCGCGTTGCTGAGAAACAGCCTTTAAAAGAAACTGGCTCCTGCTTTCTGTATACTCCAGGCTGGATGGATGGTCACCCAAGCCTTAAATAAAGATGTCCTGCTCTGGGGACGAGTAGAGAGGGAAGGAGAGAGCTGCCTGTTTGTCTTCTCTCTCAGCGCTTCGTTTCTGGAGTCCCCCAGGGCCGAGATTGACTGCAGTGTTATGAGCAGCCAGTGCGACTGTCCAAAGTATATCAGGAATGTATTCAGAGACTGTAAATACATGAAAACTATCAAGCATTTGGTTTCCATCCTGTCTGTTTCTGGCGCCACTCTGTCTCCAATCTACCCCCCAGCTCTGGCTTGGCACTTTCATACTTTGTTACAAATTATGTCTTCGCTTCCTTTAGCGCTGCTCTACAGCAAATGCCCACCTCGACCGAATAAAACGGAAAGGAAATCCAAGGCTGAGGGGCTACTACAGAAAAAGCTCACTGGTCAGTTTAGAGGTTAGATGGAGTACAGAAATTCTGAGAAGCCCAGAATAAACGCGGGATTATCCTTTCCAGTGCCTGTTGCATAATCATTAATCTGAATGTCCAGAATGGTGCTTCTTCTGAATGTACAGCAATTTTTATAATGCATCTTTGCAGTAGTACACAAACTTGAGAAAGAGGCTTGAGTTTAGATCTTCTGAAAATGTTTTTCATGACATCAAGTGAAAGGATCTGCAGTTTGGTGTTTTAGGTTCAGTTATTTAATGTGTGTTTGATGGAGAGAGAGAAAACACTTCTTATGTGCACTCCTACACTGTCTGTCATGGTCACTCATCAAATCCAGAGGAAGATACTTTTGGATGAAAGAACAGTTGTCAATAGTTGTCATGTAAGGAGTGAGGAAGAAGAAAAGGAAAAAGAAGAAAAGGAAGAAGAAGAAGAAGAAGAAGTAGAAGAAGAACAAAAGAAGAAAAAGAAGAATTAGAGGAAGAAGCAGATATAGAAGAAGCAACAGAAGAACAAGCAGAAGGAGAAAAAGAAGATGAAGTAGAAGAAGAAGAAGAAGAAGATGAAGGAGAAGATGAAGCAGAAGAAGAAGAAGAAGCAGAAGAAGAAGAAGAAGAAGAAGAAGAAGAAGAAGAAAAGGAATAAGAAGATAAAGCAGAAGAAGAAGCAGATGAAGAGGAAAAAGAAGAAGAAGGGCAGAAGAAGAAGAAGAAAAGCAGAAGAAGAAGAAGAAGAAGAAGAGGCAGAAGAAGAAGAAGAAAAGCAGAAGAAGAAGAAGAAGAAGAAGAAGAAGAGGCAGAAGAAGAAGAAGAAGAAGAAGAAGAGGCAGAAGAAGAAGAAGAAGAAGAAAAGCAGAAGAAGAAGAAGAAGAAGAAGAAGAAGAGGCAGAAGAAGAAGAAGAAGAAAAGCAGAAGAAGAAGAAGAAGAAGAAGAAGAAGAGGCAGAAGAAGAAGAAGAAAAGCAGAAGAAGAAGAAGAAGAAGAAAAGCAGAAGAAGAAGAAGAAGAAGAAGAAGAAGAAGAAGAAGAAGAAGAAGAGGCAGAAGAAGAAGAAGAAGAAAAGCAGAAGATAGACCGCCGGCGGGGCGAAGGTGAAGGTGGGCCAGGGGCCGGACGGAACATGAGAGTGCCTCTTCAAAGGCTTGCACGTAAACAAGAGCCGCAGTCATAAATATTCAAGAGCCGGGAGTCGTCTGGCCGCTGGCTTTCATCTGTGGGAGAGCGAGAGATTAGGAAAGAGGAAAAGAGGGAAAGAGGGACGATGGAGAGGAGCAGAGAGGGGGAAAAGGCCCAGCTATTCACTTTGAATATGGGCTGATTTCAAGCTCAATTACATGGCCGATGAGTGCTGGGGCCTCCTGACTGCCACACAGTCTCCACACCGCCACACTTTTATTCCCTCTTCTCTTCTACACTTATCCCACCGGCCGCACCCTCCCGGCCTGGGGCCCTAAAAGACCACAGAGAGCCTTGTCTTTCATATGCCTGGTCCTGATGAAGTACTTGATTAGCTTTTGAAGGACTTGATAATGAACTGATGAGAGGAATCCAGCGTGGTAAAGCAAGAGATAAAGTCTGAGGACCTGAAGAGGCCACTGGTCTTCATGTCTTCACGCCTGATTTGCCCAGAAGGACTTGTAAAATATGCAAAGGGTGAAAGATTAAGAGGTCAGAATCAATCAATTAATCATTTGTCCAGGAAGAGCCTTTTCAGCTGCCCATTACTAGCCAGAAACTTCCAGAAGGGGTGCTGGGCTGCCCATGGTTAACAGAGAGGCTGTTTAGACCCCCCTTGGATTTTCTTGGCCCCTCCAAGTAGGTTCCAGACTGTACAGATCATTTACAGACTCTAACTCTACACATAATTCATGGATAGTTTATTTTTAGGTGTTTGCATCTATTTGATTGTATTTAAATAATGACATTTTTAGAATGTTTTTATTCAAATTCCTTAAAATAAGCATAAATCTGTTTAGTGTGAAAGCAATATAATGTAAATAATGAGCTTTGGATCAAGCAATATTTATTTATTTAAAATGTATTCAAATCACATAAGGTTTATTTAAAGATTTATGATATATATGTAAATTTGTCGTTATTTATTCCAATCACATCGGGTTTATTTGTATTATTACATAAATCTCGTTCTTAATTGTTTCATTTAAATTAGTTTCTGATAAATCTGAGTAATTCAAATGGATTTTATATGCAATTAAAATACACACATCCTCGGAATTGGGCCTAAATATTTCCGTAACTCTATTGTCTGCCACAAGCCATCAGCCTCCCTCGACCTCATTCATCCCTGGTCAGTTTTTTGACAAGACAACTGTTGATATTTATTTGGGTGGTGGACCCTCTCATACAGTTTTGATACTGGGAGGATGCGCTTCATCTGGGTGTATCCTTACAGAACCAATAGCACTGCTTGGATCAGAGTGTTTTTCTCCCTGGCACTTTAATAGCCCTGCGTCCCTATAATTTTATCCATGCTAGATGGATTTAATTTTCAGTGCCTTTTAATGATTAAAAAGTATTGGGACGTAAAGACGTTCAACTGGATAGGTGAGCGTCCCAATACTTTTTTCTCCACTCCCTAGCGTAAAGGAAAGATCTCGTATCGCTTTAGTCAAAGAAACGGAAGAGACATTTTAGCATAGTTTTAGTTTGTAAACCACATTTAGTCTTGTTCTTGTTTGCCAAAAATATAACATTATATTTTTCGTAATATTTATTGTCATATGACCAGCGTTTTCGTCGCTTTTTTTGCTTTTGTCAGGTGATAAATATTTGTTGACACCGATATTTAGAAGAAGAAGAAGAAGAAGAAGAAGAAGAAGAAAAAGAAGAAGAAGATGAAGAAGAACAAGAGGAAGATGAAGCAGAAGAAGAAGAAAAAGAACAAGAAGAAGATGAAGCAGAAGAAGAAGAAGAAGAAGAAGAAGAACAATAAGAAGATGAAGCAGAAGAAGAAGATGAAGAAGAACAAGAAGAAGATGAAGCAGAAGAAGAAGAAAAAGAACAAGAAGAAGAAGAAGCAGAAAAATATGAAGAAGAAGAAGAAGAAGCAGAAGATGAAGCAGATGAAGATGAAAAAGAAGAAGAAGAACTGTTGCAACATTATACTGCAGCATCTAGGCATTTCTAAGTACAAAACAAAATGTAGCGCAAATAAGTAAATATTCTGAGTTTAAAAATATCTTAGCCCTGTAAAGCTAAACTTATACAAATGTCCACTAATCAACCTAATTATTGTGCACTAGGGACACCTAAACAACAACTGTCAAAGAAAGTCAAAAGGTAAGAGAAAGTTAGGAATGAACGGGGTAACTTTTTTTAAAGCAGTAAGCGAAGTGAGCGAACTGAGAGACATTGGTTAGTTAAAGGTTATCATCTTTAATTCTACATAACCAAGGTGTGGTCACAAGATCTGGTTTTGAAAATGTTCCCCCTGAAAATAGGACTTAGTAGTAGGTCAGTTTAAGTGTTTAACACTTGGTTCCACATCTCCAGACTTGGTTCTAACACAACAACCATCACCAGCTGACTACATTGGGTCCAAGATAAACGTAGCTGAACGCGACATGTTATCTGTAATAAAGCCCAGAAGCTCTGGAGATGCGTAATGCTGACTCACTTGACACTGTGACCTAATTTGTCTGAGAGTGAATAAACTCTAAACTGTAGCCTGGGAGCAGTTTTAGCCTGTTATGGTTGTCTTCCACTGACTGTTCCCGGCTCGGTTCAGTTTGATTCTACTCTGTTCACTTTCCACATCATCTTGTTGTGTTAGCTACCAAACATTCTGAGAAGCAGCACAAGCTTTAGCTCTCTTTGAACCTTGTCGTCTACGAAAAGTGACAGAAATGTGCTGCCCTATTTGTTGCACCGAGGCACAGCCAGTCAAAAAGCTGAGGTATAGAATGTTTTATTCTGAGGCTTGTCTGGGTTCAGTCTACAGCACTGATGCAATAAAGTCACCCACCAATCAGTAACCTCCAATATTTATACATCATCATATAATATCGGTTCAGCATGCTTGGGACCTCGGCCAAGGTGGTACCAAGATTAGTACCGGGTACCAGTTACCAGATTTTAGTAATGAAAAAAGCAATAAAAGCGAGTAGAGTCGAACCGAACCGAGCTGGTACCAGTCAGTGGAAAACCTCCAAACCTGAGCAGAGTAGAATAGGGATGTGCAAAGCGGCTGCTATTCGTATCTGTATTTGTATTTTTTTGACAGGGGAAAAGTAATTGTATTCATAATTGTATTTGTTTTAGAAAAAATTCAGAGCACAAACCCCCTTTAGGAGCTGGAGAGGAGAGTGAAGGCCTGTTACCTGGCGAGACCCAACCGAGAGCGATGACGGAGAGCGGCGAGCAGGGAGAAAGGAAAGAGATTGAGATGTAAGGGCTGTATTAGTTACACTAGCTTCCCCCATTTTTCCCAGCACCCCTTGCACTGACAGCTCTCACTGTCAGATTTAAGGGCTTACCGGGCGAACATATGTATTTCTGGCGGACGAAAGATGTCTAGTCATGCCTTTTGAACATGTAATTACTTCAAGCTTCTTGCAAATTCCACAACTTTGTTGAGGAGGGATAGACGCTGGTGAACTTCTGACCCTCTGTGTTGCATTCCCTCTGGAAGGATTGAGTTAAAACAAGACTGGATGTGTTTTGCCTTCTGGAATATGTGTCCGCCCAATAACCCCTTAAGTCTGCCTGAACACAAAAGCTGCATACAGAATATACCCAGTTTCCCCCTTGCGCTTGACTGAATCTCCTTCCCTAAGACGACTGCGTCGCTAATCTGTCTTTAGACATTTGCCTCATCTCTTGGATGATGCCTTTTTACATAACTTCCTCCACGCCAATGTAACCACCCATTGTTCTTTTGTTATCTAGATTACATAATTCACTTTCTTTTTATGACAGTGGAAGGATAAGGGAATGCAATCTGGCAGTGTTTTATCGCCTTCTATACTTTTTGTTTGAACAGTATCCCATTGAAGCCCACGCTGGAGGATACTCTGGCCATTCAGGGGTCCATACAGGCAGATTCACTTTTATTGGGTATTGGGAGATGCCCTGAGTGTTTACGACAGGAGGGTTTCCCTAAATAATCCCTGTCCTGCCTTTAATCTCCAAGCTATCATGGCGAGGCAGATTAGAGGTTTGCCCTTGGTTTCCTCTCTTTCTCTGTTGATATTTGGGTTGCATGAATAGCAGAATAGCAGAAAACTTCCTGAATGTCTCATATATATATATATATATATATAGGACATCCGAGATCAATAGTCTAATCATTTGTTTCCCAACATCCCTTTATCCCTTAAAGCTGTTCTAGTAATCGTACCTTTAAGACTGACATATGTAAATGGCATCTGCTCCAATTGGCTAACTCTAAAAACCAACCTCAGCCAGTCATTTGAGACGTCTGGCTCCTTTGCGACAGCGTCCCTTCCTAGATTTTTGTGGTTGTGACATCACAAGCCAGATCCATTCAAAGCAGACTGTTTTCACAGCTTGGTTTTGTTATATTTGGACTGTATGGGCTTTCATACATAGCAGCACATGGAAGTGTGGCGAGGAAAGGATCCCTAATCGAAATGATTCATAGTCACACGGCGCCTGGCTCAAGCAAAACAAGCCGACGAGCAAGCACTCGCTCTACTTAAATCAATTACTGAAAGCAGCACAGAAAACAACTAAATCAAAAGCGAACGGGAGGATAGAGCAGCAAAGGGATGAGTCTATAAGGCCCACGCCTGTGTGTGCACGTCCATGTGTGTGTACGAAGGGGAGGGGATAATTGGAATTGCCATCTCATAAATAACACACCAAAGTAGCACGTTAGAGACCATGATCAGCATAATGCAGATAAAGACCGTCCTGCACTGACGGGACATGCTGTCCAGCACTGCTGGCAGTGTCCATGGGAAGTACGCCTGTGTGTGAATGGCAGGCATGTTATATTCATTAGCTCTTATGTAAACTCTGGACCACAAGGCATGGCCACATGACACACTGCGGGGTATGAGACATGCTAGAACATTTACAGCTTCAGATTTTTGAAGCTGACTAATCCATCACGATAGTCAAATTTGAGTCGATTCGTCATGATGAGGCAGCGGAGGAACACGGGCATCCAACACTGAGACACCTTTATTAAAGTAAACTAAGTAAACAATTAAACTAAACGAAAAAGAGGCTGATACCTTGAAAGTTCTGTGTACACAGAAAGTGGGAGTAGTTTAAGCCACAGCTCCTCTGGTCCGCCCTCCCTGCAGTGCTAGCTTTAGCATGTTAGCAAGGATTAGCATGTTAGTTAGCAGTGCCATTTCAGAACCGTGCAGAACGCCGGTTCTATTCCTGTACTTTATTTTTGGTTGCAGGTTCTGCAGGTCTCCTGCTGTTTGTGCTCTAGAGTGAAGGATCTCCACACGTGTGATGTGTATCTTTGTTCTCTGCTGCCTTCTCTGCAGTCTTGTTGTGGTCTCGTGTTTAGATTCCACTCTACGAGCCAACAGTACTGTCCCTTTCATGAAGGGAATACAGTAATTGGTTAAACCAAGGACTGCGTGTCAGTGCAAAGAAGCAAAGACTGCATTACATCCACAAGCGAAAGACTAATCGACTTTTGTGTTAATGCCTTAAAACAAACGTAACATAAAATCAGCATTAGAAAAAGCAGGACATCTGAGAGAATTGTTAAAAACAACACATAAGAGCCAAGTAAAAGATCAAATCTGTCAGTGCCTCCTGCTGCCAATGTACATCTCTGAGACCTCAGACCTGAAACCCAACATGTATCCAACCAGCTTCCAGACCCACACACACCACAAACACTGCTTTCTCATGTACTTCTACAACAGCTAAAGTAGAGATTTCTTAAAGGCAGTGGATAGAAGATCATTGTCTTGCACCAGGGATAGGAGAGTCAGTGTAAAACAAGAGTCAAACTAAAATAACTGAAAGTACAAGTGTTTTCCAAATTGGAAAGTGGGACCTCTAACAACCACCATGATAGACTGACAGAACTGTGGGTCTGAAATGATATGTGAACATAGACAAAAAAACTGGTCACTAACTTGAGAATGAGAAGCAGAAAATCGAACTGACTGCTAAGATTAAAATTTAGAGATGTTAAAAAAGAGCAGGAGAAAAACTCCCTCTAAAATTGGGTCTGCCCAGTAGAGTGGGAACCACAACAAAGGCAACAAGTGGACTACTGCATAATGTGAAAAGAACAGAAAAAAACTACTGAATAATTTGAAAAGAACAGAAAAAAACTACTGAATAATTTGAAAAGAACTGAAAAAACTACTGAATAATGTGAAAAGAACTGAAAAAACTACTGAATAATGTGAAAAGAACAGAAAAAACTACTGAATAATGTGAAAAGAACAGAAA
>JBBKCR010026784.1:0-11789 GCA_037577295.1 Ladigesia roloffi | reverse complement strand
CACCAGCAGAGCGGATGCAGTACGTCCGAATTCCATTCATACTGCCCTCATTCATACTGTATAGAACGTACTGATTTGACGGTAGACCAATACGTACAAATTCAAATGTAGTACCTACACACGTAGTATGCGATTTCGGACGCAGCCCGTTTCTTTTTTATCTGTTGTTTGCTTGTGATCCAGCGTGTGCGCCCCACGAGGACTGGCAAGGAATAACGGGTTCAAAATACAATTAATTGCAATTAATTAATTTTAATCGAGTAATTTCTTATTGACAATTAATTGATAATCGATTAATTGCTTGCATCCCTTATACACACACACACTCATACACATTTACACACACATTTACACACACATTTACACACACATTTACACACACATTTACACACACTGTTCCTGTTAGTTATTGATGTTCATGTGCAGCAGTTTTTTTTTTTTAACAGACAATATTATAATGTTAGATTGGATAAATTATAAAACACTTATTGTAAATGTTTACAGTCCACAGGTAATACTCCAGTACAGTCCATCAGCATAGGGTTATCCTCCACTCAAGGCCATTTATAACCAAATCAAAGTAGTATTAACACAAAGATGTATGTAAATAAATCGATATCGAATCGAATTGAATCGGATCGATTCAGGAAATCGGCAACAAAATGTGACATATGTCTGATTCTTACCAGGGCTCCTGCAGCATACATCATGGCTTGGTCAGAAAGGAAGTCTTTCTTGGCAGTATGATAGCAGCTGTAGGCCAACTCATAGTGCTGAACCAGAAAGCAGAGGTCAGCCATCTTTCTGATCTGCAGCTCCGGAGCTTCTGGGGGATATCTGGAGTCAAGAATGTCAAAAACTGCCATATTCAAACACAGTTTTACACTTCACACCTTCCACCACCTATTTATTCCTGATTGGCCAGAAGTAAATGCTTCAAAAGTAGATTTAAAATTTGTTTAGAAATCTCCATGCAGAGGCGTTTGCTGTGGGATGTAGGATTGGATAAACTGTGGTGCATTCCATTGCTTCGTGCTCTCTTTGTAAATGTTGTTCCTGCTGCCCTCCATGTTTTCATTGCCAACATATAAATGCAGCATTCATTTATACATACATACAAACACACACACATTTTGGAACATAAATATCTACACACTCAATCAAATTCAACTAAGAGGAAAATAAGATTTACATTTGGCTCCTTTAAAAAGGTACTCAGACTGGTTATGACCAGACTCTCCTAACAGAAACAAGCATGGGGGGAGAAGATCGTATTTGTGAATAACAGGAGGAAAAAACAGAATGGTTAACATCACTACACTCACAGCAATCCAGCGGTGTTCTTTAGTTCAGCAATACTCTTCTCTGGTACTCTTCCTCCCCCAAACCACTTTCTTGTAGCTGAGAACAGAGACCTACTCAATCCTTTCCTAGACACCAGCTAATGAACAAGAAATAGAGCAAGAGTCAGGGAAGCAGAGATAAGATACACATGAACACCGAATAAAAGCATAGAAGAACTGATTATAAATGTTTGAAGTGACAAAATACGCTTTAACATATTAGTTAGTCAAAACCAAGCTTGGCATAAAGAAGTGCAGGCCTAATAAAACCCTTACAAATGGATATGTATTTTAAAGTGGCAAGTATTTAGAACAAAAGTGCTGAGATGACTTCACACTGAAAGTCCAGAATAAATTATCATACAGTATAAATCATTCAATTGAGCATTAGTCTCATATTCACAAAACAGTTATGCTGTGTTTTACAAAACTGAAGTGAAATAAAAGCTCTGATTTGCTGGTTCTCTTAATAATGCATGTATTTTATTTATTTTTTGTTAGGAATATCTCTAATAATAGAATTATTATATGTTGTACTGGTTAAGATTTTGTGCACTCTTAGTGGCAGTGGGACAAGAACCATGTCTTACCACATAGGACGTATGATAATGAATTGTACTATCCTCGTGTGCACAAGCATAAGTACCTGGTCATTAAGCTGCCGGATATTCTTCTCAATGTGCGGTAGCAGTCCTCTGAAAGTGAACTCCTGGATGAACTGACGGATGCGGTCGTGGTCATTAAGGGTCAGGCAGGCTCCGTGAATCGTAGCAACCCCAGTCACACCACCCTGTTTCTGTGTCTTTACTGTGTCCAAGCTGTTCATATCTTCACTGGGGCTGCCAAAGTAATCAGGGTTAGCTGACTGCTCCAGTTTAAGCGGGTGGCTGTCAGAGGGCCCTTCTGAAAATGAAAGTGTAGAAAAAAAGCTAAAAAATGATTCCTCGAAACACAATTTACACACACACACACACTATAGTACTGAATGCATTTCTAAGGAATTTATAGTCAGTACAGCTCATCTCCAAGAGTAGAAATCTGCAGCAAGTTTACTGGGTGGAACAATAATGAAAGAATATATTAAATTAAATTCACAAACATTTCTCGAATAAATCCACAAATGGTTCTTGTAACAGCGATTGGAATGCCTGGTGCAGACATAAGGAATCTTTAACTCACGTAAATGTTTGTCTTTATTGAATTTATTGAAGAAAAAAGGAGGAAAATTTTAGTGATTGGACATCTTTTGTTCTGTGAGCGAGAAATGGTCCTAGATACATCACAATTGGTGGATCACAGGAACAATGCCCTGAAGATGTTGACACAGCAAAAGTAAAAAGGATGAGAAGAAAATAGTCATTTAAAAGTGATACTGAAAAGGTCACAGTGAGATGACAGTATTTGCTATGAATCTCAGCTAAATTACAGAGTGGTTTAGTGGGTGCAGTTTTTCATAGTCTAATACCAGCCATTGTGCAGAAATGTCAAAAATATAACAGTAAATTTTAATGTAGTTTAATTTAAGAAAAAATGATAATGACTATTTCAAGAGATCAGAATGTAGTGTTTCAGGCCAAAATCAGCTCAGCTGACTTGGGGAACAGCTGACCAACGATACCTTTCAATTGCGTTTCAGCATTGTGACCTGAAGGAATATAGACAGCTGCGTCCTCGAACTACAGTGAAACAGTGACCACTCCATGTGAGGCAATGTCCACAGAAACACACTTCTCTCTGTGCTCCAGCCTATTGTCACTATCAGACACTGTAAGACTTGGAGTACAGGGTGTTAAAATAGACATATATTGTGGTTCATATTTAGTACAACTGATAGGTTAGCTGCCCCATAACCTTGCAATCAGCTTTAAGAGATTTGTCCATCCCATGAGAGTAGATATCCCTACGTTTATTTACTTAAGGAGTGGCTCATATATGAGCTTGAGGTTCAAGATGATAGTGTGAGTTACAATTGGCTACAGGAGGGAGGAGGCACTCAACAGGAAAAGATACAGGCGGAAGGAAATATGACAGACAAGTAAGTCCAGTACTATTCTGTTGAGGACAGAGATGGTTCCAGGGACCCACTCAGCAGTCCCACTCGCATCAGACCTCTGGCCAATAGGCACAGTATAAAGGGGAAAGCCTACTGTCCATGCTGTGAAAGTGAAAAGCACTTCCTGAACCACTGTGTTAACTGTAAGCAGCTGCACAAAGAGCAGAAGATCCAGTGAGTTAAACGCAACAATAGGTGCTGGTGACCGGCATAGACATCAGGCAGCAATACAATGAAATATTCCTGCAAGACGTGCAACAGAAGCCATCTGCAGATACTGTTTGAAGTTAATGGGAGAACAAGGGATGGAATCCAGATTCCACCGACAGCTACCACCAAGAGCTGTTTTGTAAAGACATGTACATGGACTGCCCAACTGCAAAAAACTTCAAAAGTACTATTTTCCAACTGCAAAAGTTCTGAGGATTTGCTGGTTATTATAAGGAACGGAGACAAATCACCAGAGTCACATGCTGACCTAAATGGCAGCTCCTTCTCCATTCAGTGGTAAAGAATTGGCCATCTTCACAAAAGTTACAGGTGCTCAAAGGGGAAGCTGTATCCTTCAAAATATCACCAGTTTTAGAACTTGATGAGAGGTATAAGATCCAGGCTGCATTTTGGGCTCCTTCTTTGGGACTCTCAGAGCAAACCCATCCTGTTGATGCATTGCAGCAGAAGTACATCTAGCTGGTTTCCTTCTCAGGTCCCTTTACAGAGTACAACCCATATAACTGATTGGCTCTGACTATGCCCACCTTAATTACGTCAAGGAAGCCATAGCACTCCTCCAACAGCAAAGAGTAAGAGTAGATAGAGATGGCATTGAGAGGTATTCCACACCCCTCGTTCGACCTCAGAACATGCCTCTACTACCTACCAGAGGCTGTGCTGCCACATCTGAGAAGTACAGAGAAGCAGCTAACGAAATCCCCAGAACAAGCCGCTACTTACCTGGCAGAGTAAATTAGAAGATATGTAGTACAGTTAGAGCCAAATCAAGGACAGCAAAGTAGCTTGGTATATACCGCACTATAAAGTCCAACATAATACAATTACTCTTTCCATTACCAAGGTCATAACCTGAATGAGCCCATCCTGTCTGGCTCACTACGTGGCTATACATGCCATCAGGCGACCATACATGCTGATGACTCCTCTTGACAGGTGTAATGGTGGCAGATGGACTCATGGTCCAGACGAAGGTGTCCACCAGATGAATGCCTTCCAAGCCCAATTTATTCCACACAGAGACAACCTGATTGGATGCTCGCCAGCAGTCTTGACGACCTCAGTCTCACCTCTGCCAGACACACAGTAATGTCAGACCTGAAACGACTGCCTGGATGATACTGTCCGTCAGCTTCACGAGGCGGCTTGAGGCCCCAACAACAGTTGATGTATATGCTGATGCCGAACTGGAAGCTCTGCAACAGGCACAGGGACTCGTTTCTTTATTAAATGTCTCAGCTAAAGGTTGAGAATACACCTATGTGTTCTTCTCATTCCCTAATATAATCTCTTCATAATGTAGTTGCCGTACTGTGTCAATAAAGGCTGTTTGGAAGATATATTTTAAGATATATTTGATTTACATTTACATTTACATTTATGGCATTTAGCTGACGCCCTTATCCAGAGCGACGTACAACAGTGCTCAAGTAATCCACGACAGTATCAAGGACCTGTAGAGCAAGATTTAAGTCAAAATCCACCAATCGCCTTTGGTACTGTAGCTCAGTACACCTGACCAACACTTGTCATCGTTACCTAACTACAACAACAATCTTGAAACAAGACAACACCTGTAAAAGAAGGTAACAAAACATGGTTAGGAAGGTAAGGAGAGTGTGTTTTTTTTGTTTGCTTTTTTTTTTTAATGTGTAAGAAGGAGAAATAGGAGATGGTTAGTCTCCAGTGTGCTCCTTGAAGAGGTGGGTCTTTAGCCAACGTTTGAACACAGCAAGAGACTCTGCCGATCTGATGGGGAGAGGGAGTTCATTCCACTATTGGGGGGCCTAAGACTGAGAAGAGTCTTGACGCATGTTTCGCTCTTTTTTTGAGTGGCGGAGGCTCAAGACGAGTCGTGCTTGAAGCCCTGAGAGGACGAGAAGATAACCGCTGTTTGATCAACCTCACCATGTATGGGGGTGCCAAACCATTCTTGTCTTTGAAAGCAAGAGTTAAAGACTTGAATTTAATTCGAGCATTTACAGGGAGCCAGTGAAGTTTTTGTAGTAAGGGTGTGGTGTGAGTGAGCTTAGGAACTTTGAAGACCAATCTTGCAGCTGCGTTCTGAATAAGCTGAAGAGATTTAGTTACCTTCTGTGGAAGTCCAGCCAGTAGAGAGTTGTAGTAGTCCAATTTGGTTTACATTTTAAGATATATGAGATATATTTGGGCTCTGCTTGTGTTCTGATGGGTCTTACAACAGTTGATTAAATATTTGTATGCAGCACAAATTCCTACTTTAGAGAGGGTCAGAAGAAGAAGCTCCACAATATATTGTATGTTGAAATCTACCATTATCAACACCTCTCCAAACCCATCTCAGCCTTTTTCCATCCAGGCCAATGAATCATGTTCCCCAGAAGGTTGTCCCCTGTGGCATCTGTTACTTTCCCAGGATCATAACTGGCCTTTTCAGCCTTCTGTGTCCAACCTAATCCTCAGCTCTGTCTCTCTTTGCCAAAGATTTTTGAGAAACCTTTGGCAAGTCTGGAGAAGAAATTATTTCAGTCAGGAACAACCACACCTGTGTCTTCAGCCTGTAAGGTGGATAGATTCCCTGCTGCAAATGAGATGGACCAGTGCTGAGAAGATGCTGCCTGCAAAAGATGAAGAATGAGAAGAAAACAATTATACAATAGCCATAAATGTAGGCAGGGAGTATCAAAAGTTCAACCCTACAGGTTGCATTAAGGCCTAATGGAGGTGTAATCTCTTTAACTAGAAACCACCTATATGGAACCTATAATTTACTCCACACTTTAAAATTTCACCCCAAATTCAACATTTAAGCATGAAGTGAATATGGCATTTTTAGAAAATTGCATAAATAAGACATTTGCCTGTTGACTTGCGAGACTGTTTTGGCAGACATTTTGGAAATTGCACATAATTATTATAAAGCTTAGGGTTCTGTCTTACTCAAACCCGGTCTGCTCAATCAAATAAGATCATAGAGACGCCAGACCAAGTTCAAACAAAAGATTATCAGCCTACAAGCAATCCAATCTTTGTTCCAATGTGAAATTACTCCAATTAAGGTTTTAAAAAGTGTTTTTTTCGACGTGGCCGTGCAAAAGTGCCCCTAGTGACAGTATGAAAGTCAACAGGTTTTAACAAGACCTAACTAAATATGATTTAATTATCAGAACATTTGAGAATGTTTAAACAAAAAGCAAATAAAGGATCAAGTGTTTACAGACAATAAATGAATGAAAGAAAAACAAAATGAATGGTTACAGTGGGTATACTTATAAAGTAAGAAGAAGTGGTAGACAATGTTGATGTACATGCTCTTAACTGCATTTTAATTTTTGTACCAGGTATGCACTAAAATGCAGAGATACACATAGACAGAATGTCAAAGTCTATAAAAAAGAATTCCTGATTTTCAGGACCATAAACTAAGTGGGTTTGGGGCTCACCTCGTTTTTGTTATTGGTATTTGCCTCAGCCTTGTGGCCGTCCTATTCCTCTGCAGTGATGTAGCTTGGCGGCTCTCCCTCTCTCTTCTCCTTCTTCACCTTATCCATTTCCATTTACCTGAGAGGCTCTTCCTCTCTTCTCTTCTCCGTTTCCCAGAACCACTCTTCCTCTGTTTTTGTTTTTGCTTCTCTGTTGGTTGGGCCCATTTCGCTACAGCTGACATGGATTTTAATGATATAAATTTGAGTGTAGATGACGTCCTTTGCTTGTTCCTGCTCTTTTCGCTCCTCTTTCACAGTCTGCTGTTTCTTGCTCCCACACTTGTTCTCAGAGTTTAATCCTGGCCTGCATCATAACAAATCCTTTCATCACTTTCTCTGCTCTGAGGTCACGGGTCCTAAAGAGTCCTTAATCTGCTGCATCTCTCTTTTTAGTGTTTTATTTCCCTCCAAGGGTTTGGGAATTTCTGTCAGAAGCCGGTTGTGCCTTTCCTTCAAAGCAGCCTGCTCCTCCTTCAAAAGCTCTTCCACTCTCGGCCTCACAAAACAGCATCCGTCATAAACACTGTTTTGATCACAAAAGTGAACCAAAGAAAGCCAGGGGTAAAAGAATGAATTCAACAAACAGTTTTGAGATGATGACCTCTAACAGTATAGACCTACTCAGACTGGACATGATTTGCCTGAATTATCCTGTCACTTTATTAACTGAAGGCTTTCAGAGGTGAAAAAGGATAGAAATACTGTTCAGTTTCTCACAAAAAACGATTGTTTCGTGTCTTAAGACATCAATGTGTCGTCACGAGCCACAGGGTGTAATCTGGACGTGTCTGGGCATGCTTTTTTTTACCTTGAAAGGCTTGATGCCCATCCACTTCCATTAAATGACTACCAGACTGCCACGGCTAAAGCTAATAATCTGCGTTTGTGTTCTACTGAGAAAACAAAGTCACCTTCGACTTGGATGGCCTGGGTGTAAGCAAATAAACATCAAATTTTCATTTTTGGGTGAACTGTTGCTTTAATCTTATATTTAAGCCATTAAGGAGGTTCTATTATTTATTTATACATATACAGTAAACCCCTACTTATTGTGGTACATTCCAAGAGCACCCGCATATAGAGAAAACCATGAGGATGTGATGTGTTAAAAAAACCAAAACAGTTTATAGTGTAATCCCTAAAAAGATAAACCCATACCTGTACACTGAACTCCTGTTCGTGTACAGGTATAGTGTAATCCCTAAAAAGATAAACCCATACCTGTACACTGAACTCCTGTTCGTGTACAGGTACCAGTCAAGTCCTTCCATACTGAATGCAACCAACCCTGTTGTCATACACACCAGTCGTGTGACGCATAAGAAGACTCGGAAGTGAACGTGTCACCAGGTATATAAGTCAAGATGGCAGTCACCACTCAGTCACTAAGTCCTCACCCCTCACCATACCAGCCTCATCTCTTCAGGACCGCTTTGTGTGTGTATGAGAATGCGGATTCCAGGTGTGAATCTCTACTCTGTTCAGAGAGTTTTCTCAGATTAAAGTGCATGCACTACCGAATCTCTCTTGCCACTCCGTGATTGGGTTTATCACAACAGAAGTTGGAATCATGGTGTTGCCAAATATGTCTTGGTCTGCTGAGGCATTTGGACTGGCATGTCCCAGTACTTTTGACCATAAATTGTATATAAAATCACTGGTATGTATTTCCTTTAACTTCTCTCCTGTTCTGTTTTTGTTCTTTCTTATCTGTTCTTTATTATGCTGAATATGTATTTATTTATTTATTTATTTATTTATTTATTTATTTATTTATTTATTTATTTGGGGTGTCAATGAATGCATTAATTTCGATGAATTAATCACAGAAAAATTAATTCGGATTAATCGCACCACATGACTTTAAACCGGTCCCATGTGAAAACTTTTTACCAAGCCCTGTTCGGTCTTGGGATTCAGTGCGACGCCCATAAATTTGTGCTGCTTTGGGATGCTGTAAAAAATCTTAAAGGTTGCATTTTTTAACAGGGTGGCCTGAATCAATAGACTGCTTAGAATATATGATTATAAAATCAAATATACTTATTTCAAAAACATATTTTCTTGTATGCCTGCTTCTCATCATTACCAGGGTTAATCTATACACATGTGCTTGCATGTGTATTTCTGAGTCCTTTCAAAGCGTGCGGACATGAAGACACGCATCTTGCCAATGGGAGTGTATGCAAGGCTCAGGGCTGCATGTAATAGCTCTTCTGCATGCATGCTAGGAGCCATCGTCATAATACTAGGCATGTAATTACTGACACAAACCATCCAGCAATAATGCGCCCCATCTGAGATTAGCATGTAATTGACGATAATGTCAAAGCTACCATGGGAAGCCAAGGCTGGTACGAAACGAACTACACTGGGAAGGGAGGTAAATGAAGCGTGACTGTAAATGACATCTAAGAAGAGATGTCACTGGATCACCTTTTATAGCCTGGCTTCTTATCTTATTGCCCTCCAGTCTACCGTGGTGTGCAAATAGGATTATATATAATATGCATTGCCAATGTATTGATTAAGATTGTTTTCCAGATTGCATATATTTCATCATTAGGCAAACAGTATGTTTTCTCAGTCTTTTAACCCTCCTGCTGTTTATGATGCTGGCAGATCTCGTTAGGAGGTGTAACTTAAGGTCAAGGTGGAAAGCAGGCGGTGAGAAAGGGACCTCGCGGGAATAAAAATGAATTCCTCTCTTGTGTGCCACTTCAGTCGAAATGGAAAGTTTTCCCAATTGACCTTGCAATGTTCTGACATGAATTGAATTACAGTTAATCATCAAATCATGAAGGAAAAAAAAGTGGTTTGGGAGATGTCTTTGGCTGCCTGTGGATAAAAAGGTTAAACACACCTGAGGGATAATAGTGAGAAGAGCGAGATCAAAGATATCCAGCAATGTTGCAGGCAGAGGCTTCATCTTTTATCCACAACCTGTTGGTGGTCGGCAGTCTTGAAATCAGTTCATGCTGGACTGACTAGCAGCCTTCTGTTCATTGCTCCATACAGTTTTGAGGTAGGATTGATAATTATTGATATTATATATACACAAACACACACACACACACACACACATATATATATTATACATGATGACAAAAGTATTGGGACAAACCTTGTAATTATTCAATTCAGGTGGCCACTTAATCCTAATGCTTTAGCATACCAACTCATTTTGGACAATGTCATGTTTCCAATATTTGTGGACACAGTGTCGGGAAGAATCTTTTAAATTCCAGCATGACTGATGGGATACATTTGGTGTAGAAGATCCTGACTGGCCCATACAGAGCCCAGACCTCAACCTCATCCAGCACCTTTAAGATGAACTGGAATGGAGATCAAGAACCAGACCAATATCTGTGCCTGACCTTCTATAGAATGACTGGGCCATCAGAAACACTCCAAAATATTGTGCAAAGTCTTCCAAGAAGAGTGGAAGCTTTAAAAGTCCCTGTTGGTGTGATGATACAACGTCCAAATACTTTTGTCCATATTGTGTATATGCTTCATTAAGTACATCTTGCCATTACACTCATTGTCCATTTTATCAGCTACAATGTCCCTGCAGGTGCACTTCACAGTTATTAACAGACTACAGCCCATCTGTTTCTCCATATCATTTGTAACCCCCTATTACCCGGGTCATCAAAGGTCAAGACCCATACAGGACTACTTGTGAACAGGTATGTGGTGGATTTTCCTCACCACATCAGCAACACCTTTACTATAGTTTGTACAGTTACAATCTGGCATTTTCCTGATTAATTTAACCTCATTTCACAATGATTTCAATGATTTATATCCTGAGTTTAACATACAGGAAAAAACAAAACAAAACATTTTATACAAAATAATTTGTATGTTACACAAATATATCATGACTGTAATATTAAATTACATATACAAATATTAAGGAAACAGAGTACTGGAAGTGAGGTCACTATGAGCTACCAATGCATCCTGATTGTAGTGAAAAGATGGAGCACCTTACTTCCAAGGTTCCCTTAATTGCTACTTTTATGATGGTGATCCATCATAAAGGTTAGGAGTGTCTAACACGATGGTCTAAACTCTCACATTGGTGTTCTTTTCGCTTAAGATCTGGGGATTGTTAATGACATTTCTATCACTTTCAAACTCATGACACTGGAAATTTGTGTATTCTAAGAGGGCAAGAGGGACCAAACCAGGCCGGGAAAAAGCTCCTCAAAGCTTAACAGAGCCAGTGGACATCAAAACCACAACAAAACATTTTCTTTTAAAGATTTTTCAGGGATATTTATTCCACATTGACCCAAAATTGAAGTCAGATGAGCCTGCACAGTTTTACACACGGCACAATGGCATGTTAAGTTTAGGTGCAGATCTTTTATGTAGGTGTATTTGGCAGGTGTTCCAGTGCAACAACGAATTCATACCACAGATGTAGTATGAAGTACTTTCCAAGGATTCTTGTGTGTGTTTGTGTATGTGTGTGTGTGTGTGTGTGTGTGTGTGTGTGTGTGTTTGTGTATTGTTTACAGAGCCTACATTTTCAGTGGATGTATTTATCTTTATAAATATTCTGTATAAAATGTACAATATAGATAATTAGAATACTACAAGTAAGCTGTTGTGGCAGAATGAGCATTTATTAATGGTAATTCTTCATATCTTTGTGTTATTAATAATTGTTATTGTTTTATT
>JBBKCR010026774.1:0-10000 GCA_037577295.1 Ladigesia roloffi | reverse complement strand
CAGCAATAAATATAACAATTTCTGATAAATACATATCAATTGCATGCTTAAAATAACATTCAGGTTAAAGCCCCGCCAATTACAAGACAACCCGTCCCACTTCCTGTTAAACCCCGCCCACTTCTGGGATAAGCCCCGCCCAGCCATAGTACAGATACAATACACATCAATTGAGTTAATACATATCAATTGCATGCTTAAAATAACATTCAGGTTAAAGACCCGCCAATTTCAAGACAACCCGACTCACTTCCTGTTAAACCCCGCCCACTTCCGGGATAGGCCCCGCCCAGCCCGAGTACATATAAAAGCTGTGTCTCATTTCGAAGGATGCACCCTTTGGAGGCTGCATTCGAAGGCTGCATACGTCATAGAGGCTGTCTCGTTTCAGAATAGCAAGTAGGACACTCCAAATGCGACCTTCTTTCACAGGAATTCGGAGGATGCATGCAGTGTAACCTTCGCTGCTACAGATAACCCACAATTCTTTGCGTCACCGTAACCAACCGTCGTTTATTTGACCAAACGCTGCAGCTGCTCAAATATTGAATAAAGATAAAACAAATAAAAACATTTTCTATTAAAATTTCTCTCCAAATTTAGAAATATTTGTACTTTTTTAAAATGTAGTGTGAGAGCGCAACGACACTGTTGTCTGTTGGCATAGCAACGTAATACTTTCTGTTTCCTTTTGCGTCTGTCCTACGAAGAACATCTCGTTTGATTCCAGGCTTGAGGACACTCCGAATACGCATCCTACAAAGGATGCGACCTCCAAAGGATACGACCTCCGGAGGGCGCATCCTTTGAAATGAGACACAGCTCCAGATACAGATAATTCATCTGGTTAACAGATACAGATACAGATAATGCTGTACTCGCTCATCCCTACAAATTACACTGTATGATATCAACTTCCCCGAAAGGTATAAGGCCTGTCAACACAAAGTGACATGCATATGCTATTTAAAAGTCAATGGTCACATTTATTTGGTCAAACTCATTTTATGTAAAATTCTGTTATTAAATATAGTAGACATGCGCCCATGTCACATGAATCAGATGCAAACTACAAATATACATTCCAATACAAATTCTACATTAATAAGAATAAGAACAAGTGCTTAAAAGATTCTGACATCTTCAGTGGCATGTGATTACAACACACTGCCAATGAAATCAAGCCTGTTGTTCAGTAGGGCAGGAACAATAGAACACAGACATGAACAAATAACAGATATATTATGAACAAATATTTTGAACAAATATATTATGAACAAACAGCATGTTTTCAGAGAGGAGGGAGATAAAACAGTTCACAATTTAAAACAGTGATTGATTGCACTCTAAAACTAAACTTTGCAATATCTTATAGCCTAGCCGTGTGCGGTGGGGTCTCATTAGAATGCCTCCTCTTCTAAAAACTCACTCAACTGGAGTTTAACAAAATACGCTAATCCAAACCAGTGTGACAAATTCATAGATCATTACACACAACTAGTATTAATGAAAATACTGGAGTGTTCAGGATTGCAAGACCTTAAATAACAAGAACAGGAAAATACACTTGAATGGAATCTACAAAATATGTTTGTGCATTAACTTTGCATATTGCATTAAGCCTCCTCATGCCAGTCAGCTATCAGACACAGTTGTATTGACAAGAAATGAACTACTTAATAAAGTCTGAAGTTACACCATACAAAATATCTGTGTATAATAACGACATGCTGTAGTACACACTGGAGTGTTTTAGTAGGACAACATAGGAGAAAACACCAAAACGTGATAACCACATCAAACATGATCATTTGTTGAATCAGTCAAAGACAGTCATAGTCAAAGATCCTTAAGTTAAATTTTAGAACTTCAGGACTCAGTTTTGCTATCCGTGCTATCTGTACCAAAGCCATAGACCGCTCTGTTTAGGGCTTCACTGACGAGAAAGCAGCTGTTAGCCTAGCAATGCTATAGGGACACTCTTGAAACACCCGTTCTTCCTTATGTGTCAGCAAACACATAAATATGCCCATTAAAGTCGAAAAGAAACCACACCATACCAGCTCACTGAAATGGTTTCTATATATTTTTGCTAAAATACCTACTGTTAGTGAAAACTGTTTAAGTAGCTGATAGCCACTGCTGGAGCTAGCTACCTGTACTTCACCAGAAAAGTTAAGTCTGCTGAGACGGTTGCAAAAAATCTGTCCCTAAATAATTTATACCGCGCAAAGAACACATAATAAATAACAATATTACATAAACATGCTCTGGTCATCTGGAAAGGTAGTTAGAAGAGTTTGAAGATGGATAGATGGCTGCTGGCTAGCTTACCATTGAGGGTGCGCTCCAGGTGCCTGGTGAAGGTTGAGGTAGTCCCGGCTGTCTCGGTCAAGGAGACTTAGCAAAATCTGCATTTTGCCGAATCCTTCTTTTTTGCATTTACCCAAAACTGTTTGTGTTCTGTTTTTTTCGTTTTACAGTGAACGTGCTGCTCTGCTATTAGCAGTATTTTTAAACTGCAGCCAGATGCTGCTTCGTTTACGGGTGTCATGCATATTTATATTTAGGTGTTGTTGCGATGCACGTGCACAGCCCTCTGTGTAATGTCTCACTCACTCACTAACTGAGAGCACAGACGCACACTCCATCTGACTGTTGCGTCTCTCACCCTTTTGCTTTTCACATAATGATATTATCCTATATCCTTGCATGTGCTTTGGCCACAATATGTAGGGATTGGAGCAGAGCCACTGTGAGAGTTGAGCAGTGTAAGGACATTAAGTGGGGAGCCGGCTCTCGCTCAATGGGAGTCGACTGTTCTGATTCACTAAAAAGCATCGGCTTAGAGCGGATGTTTTGCGCACGACACATTATCGAACGTTACGTTGTGTGTTATGGATACGGTTGACTCCAAATCTCCCGACCACTATGTCGATCTGAGACAGCAATACCGAGACAGTGAGACCAAGACACGTCCGATGGGTCTAAGACTAAGACCAATACCAAAGTCTGTCGAGACCAAGACAAGACCAAGACCACATAAAAATGATCTACATCCAACTCTACTAATTTCACACTCATACAAACACACACTCACACACGCACAGATATACACATACACACACAAGAGTACACATACACTCAGATACACAAACACACTCTCAATAATACTAAAGATCAGCACAGGAACAGACTCTCAGCAGGAATAAAGAAATGGAATACATCCACATGATGAAGAAAATGAACAATTTACATTAACATTAACTCTCTTTCATTCTCCCTCTCTTTATATCTCTCGACCTCTCTCTCTGTCTCTCTCTCTCTCTCTGTATGTCTCTCATACAGTTCTTCCTCTAGGTTCTAGAACACTTCACCTTCTTCACTTCCTCCTGGCGGTCCGAGTTACAGACCCTGTACAGTAAATATCCTTCTGTTATTAATCATATCGTGAATAACAGTATATAGGGCAGAATGGAGGCCTACAGGGCAGAATGATGTCTGTGGGGCAGAATGGAGGTCTATGGGGCAGAATGATGTCAATGGTGCAGAATGGAATCTACGGGGCAAAATGGAGGTCTATGGGGCAGTGGTTCTCAAACTTTTTTGCACAAAAGACCCCTGACCTCATCATGAGCCACGTAACACCCCCCACACACACACACACAGACACAAAGAAATAAGCTATCATCATAATTGACAGATGAAGATTATGAAAATAAAAAGCCTATGAGTAATAGTAATAATAATAGTTATTACTATTATTATTATTATTATTATTATTATTATTATTATTATTATTATTATTATTATTATTATTAAGGAAGATGATGATCATTGTCACGGTTCGGTCAGTGGTGATCCTTTTTTCCACTGCTTTTTTGTTTGGTTTTTCAGTTTATGGTTGAGGACTTTGATTTTGACATTCACTTCTTTGTTTTGCTCACGTGTCTTTAGGTTCAGTTGTCTTGTGTTAGTTCTCATTAGTTCTTGTATATAAGTCTGTTTCTGTTTAGTTCTCGTTATCTGTTCGTCACCTCACTTACCCTGCCTGTCTCCTTGATTTTCTGTGTTTGAATCCCGTTTAGTTTAGTTATTATTTTAGGCCACCGTGCCTTGTTTCTTTTCTTGTTTAATAAATATACTAAATGGATTCCTGGTCTTCTGTCCCTCCCTGTCTGCCTGTACCTAGAGGTAAATCATGTTTGAGGGCTTGCGCTTCCAAACGTGGCAGACGAACAGATCACCTACCACAACACCAGCTGACCTAGAAGGAAGCCCACGAGATCCGTGAGTGGAACGCCACCCTCAATGCCTGGGCGGCGGCATATTCACAAGCGGATTTCTGGAAAAAAGTGGAAAGCCACGCTCGGCACAACAACCCTGTTGCCTGGATGAAGGCATAGGAGGAAAAAGAAACCAAGGATGAGTTCTCGTTCTTCCAGGGTGAAGGGAAACCCTGGGAGTGGCCCTGGGAGATGTTTTCCAGGGGCTCGGAGGACGAGAGTCTCCCGGAGATTCTGCTGGAGCAGGAGTTTGCGTTGGAACCACAGGTGCAAGAGCCCGCAACGCAGCTGCGGGAACACGAATCCGAGCCGGAGATACGGGTGCACGAGTCCGCTGAGGAGCTGTTGGAATACGAGTCCACGCCTGAGCTACGGGTGCCCTTGCTCGCGCCGCTCCTGCTGAAAAACAATCCTGCAACCGAGCTGCCGCCACACAATCTCATGACGGAGCTGGAACATGTCTGTGGCTGGACTCGCCTGAGCACGAGTCCACACCGAAACCGCCATGACCCGATAACAGCGAGGGGTCCCTGCGTCACTGGCAGCTGCAGTACCGCAGGTTAGTGGAACAGATGCGGGTGGAGGAGGCCAGAAGCATAGTGGTCCCTGGCGGAGCTCGCTGCCTTCGCTCTGCCTGTGTGGGAAAAACCTACTCCAGTCACCCCTGCTCCCATCGTGGAGGTTCCTGTCACTATGGGTCCCGTCGCTGAGGATCCCGTCGCTGAGGGTCTCATCACTGAGGGTCCCATCACTGAGGGTCCGCTCAGTGGAGTCCAGGAACGTGGAGTCCAGGAAGGTGGAGTTCCAGTCGGTCCTGCCTGTCTTGTTCCTGTCTGCCCAGCAACTGTCTGCCCGCCGACTGTCAGTCCAGTCCTGGTCCCAGTCAGTCCGGTCCCACTCCCTGTCAGTCCGTTCCCGGTCCGTCCGGTCCCGGTGCCTGTTAGTCCGTTCCCTGTCAGTCCGGTCCCTGTCAGTCCAGTCCCTGTCTGTCACATCCCTATGAGCCCAGTTCCCATTTGTCTTGTTCCTGTGGCCCCGAACCAGGTCAACTTAGAGGTCTCAGTTGGGTTGGGGTTCCCTGCTATTGTATGGTTAGTAGGGTTTCTGGGAGGTCTAGCCGATGTTCCTGTCAGTCCCGCTCCCGGCAGTCCTGCTCCTGTCCGTCCCGCTCCTGTCAGTCCTGCTCCTGCTTGTGCTGCTCCTGCCAACCACATTCCTGTTGACCATGTCCAGGTCAGCCATGTCTCTGTCTGCCACACTCCTGGTAACCTTGTTTTTCCAGTCTGTCCTGCCTCCCTGGAGATGGCCTGGTGGGTGGGGTTTCTGGGGGAAATCATTTCAGCCCTGGGTCAGGTTGGACAGAAAAAGATAGAGCATAGGGTGGATGGGTGGGGGCCGGAGAGGGTGGTCAGTAATGCAGCAGGGTTCCAAGTACAGCTGGAGGGCCCATCCCAGTCTGCAGGAGGAGGGTGGTCGTGGGATCGTGAGGGGCACGAGGAACAGCCCGTCCAGTCTCCCGAAGGAGATTTTCTACTGGACAGTGAGGGGCACGAAGAGCAGCCCGTCCAGTCTCCCGAAGGGGACTGCCTGCCTGCAGGTGCAGGGTGCTCTAGTGTGCTGGGGTTGCAGAGCCCGGACATTGGTACTGTGCGCACCGTGCCAGCCGAGGGCCTGCCAGGTGGTGGAGATGCCATCACTTTCTCTGTGAAGTCCCAGAGGAAGGGACTCGGACCGTGGGGCAAGGAAAACGCCCTGTGGTTCATATCTATGTCGCCTGGGCTGGAGGGAAGACATGGACATTGAGGGAGAGAGGCAGAGGAGTATGGGGGCGTCGTCCTTGCCCCCGCTGTCTCCCACGCGCCCGCCCGTGTTTGTTTGTTGGGTTCTTCTAGATTTTGGGGGGGTGCATTTTCTTTTCTGGAGTGGCGTCGTTGCTGGGGGGCTTCTGTCATGGTTCGGTCAGTGGTGATCCTTTTTCCACTGCTTTTTTGTTTGGTTTTTCAGTTTATGTTTGAGGACTTTGATTTTGACATTCAGTTCTGTGTTTGTGTCACATGGTTTGTTTTGCTCACATGTCTTTAGGTTCAGCTGTCTTGTGTTAGTTCTCATTAGTTCTTGTATAAGTCTGTTTCTGTTTAGTTCTCGTTATCTTTTCGTCGCCTCACTTACCCTGCCTGTCTCCTTGATTTTCTGTGTTTGAATCCCGTTTAGTTTAGTTATTATTTTCCTGTAGGCCACCGTGCCTTGTTTCTTTTCTTGTTTTCTCTTTTGTATAATAAATATTCCTGGTCTTCTGTCCCTCCCTGCCTGCCTGAATTACCTAGAGGTCAATCACGTTTGAGGGCTTGCACTTCCATACGTGACAATAATTATAGTTGTATACATGTTATTTTTGAGTAGACTTATGAAGACTATGTTTGATGATAGGCCTCAGGTTAGTCTGCTTTTTGCTGAGATGCTGGCAAGCAAATTTTGTGGAACATTAATATTATATTAGCCTAGCCTACGTCATACACGTGTGTGTAATCTACTATTTTCAGGTTAGTAGTTGAGCAACAATGGAGAAAAACACCTTTCATGAGAACTGGTGTTTAAAAGTATTCTCTGTATTCTCTCACATTCCAAATAAATCCAAGATGTAACATATCGCATCAAACAATCACGTGCACAACATGCCTAAACTAACCAATAACAATAACTTTTGCTCATGCACTCAATTGAGCAGACTTAGACCTATAAATAATTTTGAAATAACCCTTATTTAATTGAAGGTGGAGAAAGAAGACGGCAGCAGCCGCAGGCATTTGGCCATTTAAAACAGGCGAACTACCGTCATTAGAAACGTCAAGTTTAATAAAACAAAAAGCTCAAGTTAGTGTGAGCCCTGTCTTTGGTGGCTCGCTTCAAGGTTTTTTAACTTCAGGACAGAGAGACCTCTATCTATCTACCAGAGATATCACATTTGAATTTGGCTGTTTTAAAATTAAATAATTTTTAAACCTGCTGCTGGAGGTGTCTGGGTGCACATCGGAGCTTTGCTGCTCGGAAGGTCTGGGGTGGTCAAAAGTAATGGGACATGCCGATTTTAGCGGCTTTTGGCTAAAACTTCAGGGGTATTATGGCAAATGAGGGGTCTTTGGAAAGGTCTCACCGAGCCCTATCTAACTATGACGTTTGATGTGGATTGGTGCTCGTTCCGCAGATCTATGCTGCTCATAATTTTCTTTGACTGCCTCAGAACCAATGACACCAGGCTCGTTTGCACTGCAATTTACTGAAACCTTGAACGGGAAGTGGATGTAATTTGGTTCTTAAATCGAAGTACTACATGTTTGCTAACTAGTGATAGGGAATCCATACGCTATATTTCATGATATTTGTAACTACAGATATTGACTTTTATTCATGATGTCTTGTCGCCATTCTGTGACTTTGGTGCTCAGAATGTGTACATTTTGATTGGATGTGAGATTTTAACCAGAGCACCAGGTGCTGGTAATTCTATTTATTTCTAATAATTCCATGAAGAATTTATTACATCTTATTTCGTATTCAAATTAACAAAGTCTCTTTATTGTATATGCTTAAAAATTACTAATAGAATTGATGCCCCCCCATTTGCGTCTGAACACCCCCCCCATCCATCATCCACCCATCTTCTATTGACCCATCCGTCATCCATCCTTCCTTCCATCCATCACCCATCCATCCACCCAACATCCATCCATTTATACATCTAGCCATTCTTCTTTCCACCGACCCACCTCCTAATGCATCCATCCACCTATCATCCTCCCATCATCCACCATCCATCCATCATCCATCCATCCACATCATTATTTTGTAGACTGAAGTCCAGTAACCGATAAGGACTGCGAGCTCTGAGAATCACTGGTAAAATAAAACATGAATAGAAACTATAAATAAAACCTGTTGTCCAAGTGATTGTTTACTGGTCAGCAGTGATGGAGCTTCTTCACTGGAACACAACTCCATCAGAGGTGCCCTCATAGAGGCAGAGGCCTCGCTGCCTCCCTCTTCACACACAGCTGTCCGGACCTGAGTGTTTGTGAGTGCGTGTGTGAGTGCGTGTGAGTGTGTGTTTGTGTTTGTTTTGAGCATTAATTAGCCATTAAAATGTGCTCGAGTTGTATTGTTTGTGAATGGGTTTTTTTAAGAGCGCGCTCCTGAGAGTTTTGCAATCTAAATGAAACAGATGTCGACCTCCCACCAGCGCCGGCCGTGGAGTAAGAGCGCGGTTAAATAATTAAATAAATAAATAAACACACCGAGCAAACAGCGAACACAACAGGCCGGTTCCAGCCACCCACTGTAAACAAACCCCCGCTTCAGTACGGGGGTGGAGAGGGGTGGGGTTGGTCGCCAGGGATGGGAGATTTTCCGCTCAGTTTGGTGACTTGGACACGGACCTTCGCTGGAAGAATGATCTGATCTTTTGATCCTCTGATCTCCTGAGGGGCACAGAAACGCTCTGGAAGCGGCACAGCACACGAACTCGAGCGAGACCAAGCCTGCCAGGGCCGGCCGATACTCACGCTGGTCCAGAGTATAAGCTGATTCCGATACTCAGGCTGATATCAGCTGATACATTATATCAGTTTCATCAGGAACAGAGAAACTCTCAACCATAATTTGCTACTTTTCCCAAATGGAGTCGCCCCTGTTACATCACCCCAGTGTCCTTTATTTATTTATTTACACATTAGACACACACACACACACTCTCACACAGGCACACACACTCACACTCGCCCCAGTTACAACCCACCAGTGTTCTTTATTTATTTATTTATTTACACATTATTACACACTTAGACACACACACACACACAAAGTCACATACAAACATACACACTCAGACACACACACACAAACACACACTCACATAAAGATTTTATCATTCTTTCTTTCTCAGCATATTTACATAAATCTGAATTAAAACCTAAATGTTTACAGAAACCTTGCTGGATTCTTTATGGTGGCTGGATATTTGTAGAATGTTAATTTAAATGAAAAACCCATTTTCTATTAGTTAAAGCATGTAACTCAGCCGGGGCGACTGTAATCCGGCGGACTGGCCTGCAGTATTTTGGAATATTATTCAATCGTCAAGAACATCTACGCCTGGTCCTGAAGGCACTTCATTAATTCAGTGATTGGTTAGAGGACTCATTTGGATATTGTATCCAGGGTGTATCCCTGCTCTTCATCCCCCCCACACATACACATGTTTAGGATTAGAGGCTCAGAAAGTGAAAGGATGGATGGATAGAAAGTGAAAGGATGGATGAATAGAAAGTGAATAGGTGCATGAACAGAAAGTGAAAGGATGTATGAACAGAAAGCTGAATAATACAGAGTATATGTACCAAGTGATTAACTATTGTTGCACCTCTTCACTCCAGACACGGAGAGCTGGTGATGAGAGAGAGAAAGAGAGTGGAGAGAGAAAGAGAGAGAGAGAGAGAGAGAGAGAGAAAGTGTGAGAGAGAGAGACAAAAAGAGACAGAAAGAGAGAGACAGAGAGAGAGACAGACAGAGAGAGAGAGTGAGAGAGACAAAAAAGAGAGAGAGAGAGAGATAGAGGCATAGAGAGAGAGAGAGAGAGAGAGAGAGAGAGAGAGAGAGAGAGAGAGAGAGAGTTTACATGAGGTGCTCCGCGCACACCGCTGCAGAGGTCGGATTATTCCAGA
>JBBKCR010026753.1:0-11790 GCA_037577295.1 Ladigesia roloffi | reverse complement strand
TTGATGCCTTCAGTGAGAATCTACCGATGGAAATGGTCACGAAAATAAAGGAAACACACTGAATGAGAAGGTGTCTCTAAACTTTTGGCCTGTACTGTATATATTTGCCGAAATCACAGCAAGATCAGCAGAGGAGGAACTTTCGCACACTTCGTGTAGTCAGACAGAGCGGAGAGAGGAGTAGGGCGAGACGTGTCCTCTTTTCCAGGCCGGCGTCCGGCTGAAATTTTTGAATTGTCCGGGATTTTGAGCCGCCAAACATTCGTCTCGTCATCCCCGTCTCACATCACCCGTGCAGTGCAGTCATGAGCTAAATTTACACACCAAATCCATATTTCCAGTTACTTTGATAAGAGTAATGCAATAGTGGTGTAATGCCTTACATTTTATATGCAGTAATATTGTAATGTAACGAGTAACTTCAGAAGGGAACCCCACTGTTTTCCTCCACAGTTCAGAGCTCAGAGGGAAACAGAAATATTCAGAGTGTGTTCGGTGTAAAACCCCCAATCTTGAGAAACTTACAACCAACAGAACTGTTCACAGTGGAGGTGAATGGAACCAGACAATAGGAAGTTATTAAATTCAATTATTGTGGTTGTGCTACACAACAAGTTATCCCATTATTACAAAGTTATTACAATGTTATTACAACATTATTGCAAAGTGATTATACCATAGCTATTACAAAGTAACAGAAAGTCATTCTGTGAAATTATTGCGCTTGTGCAACCTGACAAGTTATCCCATTATTACAAAGAGACAGAGTGTAACAATGTGGGGACATTTAACTGAGTTTTGGTGTCAGGAATCATGAGCTTTTGTGACCCGTTTGGATGCTCCTCTATTGTGATGTCAGGATGAGGAAATTTGCCTAGAACCGCCCCTCACCTGTGAAGCCCCAAAACTAGATTAGTTGAACATCCTCCATTTCTGTCTGCTGGTTTTACGAGCGACACTATGGCTACCGGTAAAGGCAAGTCACCACGAAGTGCTGAGTTAACCTGGTTCTGGATCCGACTCGGGTCCAGAGTATAGGGCTGAGAGCGCCTCTGTTTTCAGACGTTTTCACGAGTGGTAAAATTGCAGCATAGGCATGGGATCGGTGGGCATGGCCAGCAACAGCTTATTTGCATTAAAGTGACAGAGCCCTGAAACGGCTCATTTTGAAAGAGCCTGAAACAGTCAGGAATAGAGCTGGTGGGATTTCTTGACGTGAGAGATTTTAAACAAAGGGACTTCGTGAAAATGTTTTATAGCCCAAAGGACAGTTATGACCTGTTTAAAAAGAGGTAGAATATTTCCCCTTTGTATCTGTGCAGTGTGTTCTAAAACACACACGACACACAGTCGGTTGTGAAGGACCAACAGGTGCTTCGCTTTAAGATGCAGAATCTTCATTTTTAAAGGAAGTAACTGTCGGTGTTAATAACGTTTATTTGAACTGAAGATTTTTCTTGACTTTGTAAAACTACAGGGAACTCTCTTTGTTATCACAGGGTTCCTACGTGTTCTCTCTCTCTCTCTCTCTATCTCTCTCTCTCTCTCTATCTCTCTCTCTGTCTCTCTGTCTCTCTCTCTCTCTCTCTTTCTCTCTCTCTCTCTCTCTCTCAGTCCTCCAGAGCTGTATGTGCCTCTTCAATAAGTCTAATTAGCGGAGTGGCAGCATATGCTGATGGGACCGCTGGAGCGGCGGCGCCCGGGCCGAGGCCACTCTCTCTCTGCCCAGGCACCTGCTCTGGTCTCTGGGACGGTTCTGCAGCCTCTGGCCCCGGCCCAGCCCGGTGCTCCAGCACCATACGGCACCGTGCGGCACTTCAGAGGACCAGCGGCTGCCAGCGCACTGTGGTGCCGCCCGTTAGAGGGATTTTACCAGGGACAGAACGCTGATTTATTCTCGGCTGCTGGTTAACGCACCACACTATGAGAGGCAGAGTCCCCCCTGGGATCAGAAAGGTGTGGGTTTGAATCCCAGGACCTTCAGCGAGTACCTCGCACTCTGCTCCCACTGCTTCAGGCTCGGTAACATGTTAAACGCTGAGAAATGATTTCACACAGTGTGCACCATGAAACCAAACGGCCTTTTTTACCTCAATTTCCAGTCAGGGAAATGGAAAAGGAAGGGAAAGAGTGAAAAAACGAAGGAAAAAATGCAGTTTACAGTGATTAAGGGGTGAAACTACTTACATTTCCTCACACATTTTCAAAAGTATAGAGCCTCCTGGATTAACACCTTTCATTTTAGATGAATGGGTTTCACACTCATGCCTTAAATCTAATTTTAAAGTAAAATTAAGGGATCAGTTTCACAAAAATTAACGGCCACTTCATTCAAACGGTGTATTTGGTGTATTTTCAGGGTGTTGACGGTCACTTTTACTTTACTTTAACTTTAACTTTGCGTATCAGTTCACCAGCGGACTGCCGCTCCCGCCGGGCGCTTTCTTCGCATCGGCATTACCGATAAAGCACATTAAAGGGTTAACTTCGAAGCTTCTTACAACAGATGAATGAGACACTGGACAGGGCGAGCGCACTCTGAATCTTAACGCCACGCTTCATTAACCGGACCGTCCCCGAGAACGCGGAGACGCGGTAATTACGGGAGCTGACAGTCGTCCTGAACAGGCCTGAGAGCTTAAGTGCTGTTTCGGGATATGAGGACATAATGACTGTGGGCATTAGGGTCGGTCCGGACTCCCCCTCCCTCTCCCTCTCCCTCTCTCTCTCTCTCTCTCTCTCTCTCTGAGGTTTAATGACGGAGGGGTATAAGCCACTGGAGCGGGAGCTGCGCGTCTCGCCGCTCTTTCTTCGCCGTGGCGTGTCTTTAGTTCTCGGAGTGGGTTTAAGTTATAAAGCCCGTCCAATCAGAGGAGAGAGAGAGACGGGTCGCTGCGTTTCATCATCCTCCTCGTCTCCTGGAGGAACGGCATCTCCCCTGAGCGAGAACCTGCAGAGAGACGCGCTGCTGACACGGCAGAAGCTCCTCATACGCGTGTGTGTGTGTGTGTGTCTGTGTGTGTGTCTGTGTATGTGTGTGTGTGTGTTTGTGAAGGTGAAAGAGAGAGAGAGAGAAAGAGAGAGATAGATAGAAAACAGAGATTTACAGTATACCATAATAAGAATTTACTTCTACTAAGACAAATTTCAGTGTAGAACGTAGTTCTGAGTAGAACTCTAAGCCTACACTTAGATCAGTGAGAATTGATCTAATCAGATAATAACTCATGTTGTCTGCTGTAATTGGAGTTGTAACATAAATAAAGTTATGCCAAGTCAAGCTCACATACAGTATCTAGACCAGAATAGATAGGAATATATAATTAAACCATACAAAGGTCATTCAATGTATTTACAGGATTATAATGAAAATGAGCATGAAAATATAAACGAATAGAATAAATAAAAGAAAACATAGAAAATCAATAGAAATGGAAGTGCATTTAAGATTGAAGGGTGGGCTCTACCTGAACCTTCTCTTCATTCTGTACTATACATTTCCATCTCTAGCTTCCATTTCCTGTAATGACATTTTTCACAAAGTTTGTTTATAGCAAAGTGCAGATGCTTTTATTGGAAACACACAACCTTGGCATAAATCACACATTCAAATCTTCTTTTTTGTGATTTTTTTTACAACATATGGACAAAAGTACGACTGTGCCCCAATGAACACAGCAAGGTCAATAAAGACGTGGTTGGATGATCATGGGAGGGTGGAGGGGGACCTCCATATTAAAGCATATAGATTTCAATGCAATGAAATTAAAGTTCATCTAAATTTAACAGGCATCCCAAAACTTTTGTGTACTTGCTAATTTGGACTCCTCAAATCACATAATGCTAAGATGGGAAGGTTGAAGTGCATTTTTTTCAGGCTGTTTGGAAAGTTCAGCCTATTCTTTTATCTAAGCCCCTGTGACAATAAAGGTGTACTGTGGCCTGTGCAGCATTCTGTGTGTTTTAAATACACACTGTTGCAAAGCAGTCAATTTGTTCTCAACACCAAAAAAAGAGTCATAAATCACTTAATCAATTGCTTTGCCTCCTTTCTTTTATTCAGCCTGGGGGAAAGGCTGGTTTTAGCTGTTGTTTTAGCACCCTGGACAGAACTCCACACCGCAATGTGAATATGAAAAGTGTTTTCTGTTTATGACTGTATATTTCAGTTTAGAAAAGTTTTTGCTTGTCTCTGCCTTTCTTCTCTATGGCATTCCTGCTTCGTTTTGTCTGTGGGATGTGCCATGCTTTGTGTTTGAACAGTCATGAACAATCATCATTTGCAACCTCACCCTTATTTTCAGGGTGCGCATGTTCATATTTGCCATGAACATCCCAGTAGACTATAGTCTCCATTCTGCTACAATTTAATAACACAGTTTAGGATTTAAACACTGAAAGCAAGGTTTCCACTTCACTAATGCCTTTGCTCTATTTAATATAATGTGCCTTTACATCATCTGCTGAATTGGTCCTTTGGGCCCTTCTCACGTTTGCTCCGGCATCTCGACCCTTTAGGAGAAAAGCTGATTTAAGTGATATCATTGTGCACGTGCTGTTCTTTTTATACTCCGTTTTACACTCCCATGCATTCGTGTGCACGATAAGCGTGGAGCAGAAAAGATCCCGCTGGGCTTTTTTCTGTCAGGAGATACAGCTGTTTCATCTCTATGCGTATGAAAGGCGCCGTAAATAGAACACAGCAGCATTGATTGTGTGTGAAGGCAGAACACCTGCTTCATTCTTCCTGCTCTGATACAGTGGAGCTGGATTTGGGGTAGACGATACACACCAGTTCTCCTTCTCTATTCCCCCAGAGCCCTGCGGAGAAAAGATAGAGCTGCTAAAGTGTCTGTGAGGCTTCCCTGTAAGCCCAGGCAGGGTTATTTCTCTTCCTGCAGGCATTGATTATTTTTGTATGCGACACTCAGACAATACCCAAGGAGTCCCTTTCCTCCCTGCAGCTGTGTGTTTGTGTGTAGCCCTACATGTGTTTGTGGCCTTTCATACATGCAATGGGATCATACTCACACCGTATTTAAGACTCACATGTATTTTCTGTATTTTGTCTTTTTGTCTCTAAAATCCTCTACATCCCATCCATAATTGAACATTTAATGGTGTCTCATGGGAATAGAAGGTGAGTTAGTGTGCCTAATCTTATTTTTGATAGTTCCCCCTACTCATACTTTGAAAACCATGTGACCTACATTAGGCAGCTGATCTGAGTGGGAAACCAGAAAATATATTCCTGGATTAATAATAGGGAGTCTTCGTTCAAAAAGCATTCATTCACACACTAAAAAACACAGAAGTGGGAAGTCTTGCTCAAGAGAGTTTCTTCCTATGGAGCTGTGTGGTTTAAAAAAAGCCCTTTCAAAAGCCCCTTGTATCTAAATGTGGAAGATTTATCACACCGAGCTCCATAAATATAACCACATCACCCCAGGCACAAACAGTCAGTGATCCGTAGCAACGCTTTAGTATATGTTAGTCAAAACTGATCAATCAGTGGTGCGAGAAATCAGTCACTCCTAAACTGCAAGACCAGGTTTAATGGATCACAGAGGAGGATTACAGAGCTAGCCTTAGGAAAGTTTCCTAAATGGTTCTTGGCATATTCGTTCTGCTCACTTTAAGGAACACTGTTTGTTCTATGCACCCAGGTTTGCAACTGTGAAAGTTTGGACAGGTTTCTTTTTTATCTATATATATTTACAGCATTTAGAGAACATTTTATCCAAAGTGACTTCCATTCCCTAACTACAGGGATCCTTCTTGATCCTTCTTGGTCCAGAGACGAATATCCCATCCAGTTTTTGACTTCAACCCTCCCATCTGCAAAAATAAAACCAATACAAATGTTTACATAAAATTCTAATTATTTCAAAATAATTTGATAATACCATCTCATCACAAAACTTGTCTAATATATTTCAGGTATATATACACAAATCAACCATACCATATAAACTGCCAGCCTAATCGTGTTTAGGTCCCCTTTGTGCCACTAAATCATCACTTACCCACTGAGCGCTTCACAGGATTATACAGGACCTCTGAAGGTGTGCTGGGGTACCTGAAACATGGCATTAGCAGTTGAAATATTGTAGACTTTGAAGTGGGGACTAATCAGATTAATTTATTCAGCACATCCCACAGAAGCCCATGGGATTGTTATCTGGGGAATTTCAAAACCACATCAACACTTCAGGTCTTTGTTGTGTTCCTTAATCCTATTCCTGACCAATGTTTTCAGTGTGGCAGGGAATGTTATCCTGCAGAAAGAGAACATTGCCCTTACGGAGCTCTGCCATGAAGGCATATGCTTGGTCTGCAACAATGTAAATATAGGTGGCACGTACTGAATAGCGTTTGCATGAATGACTGGACACAAGGTATCCAAGCAAGTAAATGAAAATATGATTCACCGACCAGGCTGCTTTGTGTTCTAGATCTGATGCTCACCTGCCTATTTAAAGTACTTTTGACCCTGGTGAGAATGGGCACCAAATACATCATGAAAGATGTATTGATTATTTGATTCCTCGTATATGGGACTCTTATGTCCATGATTTCAGTGTGTCGGCATTCCACTCTTAAAAAATGTGACCTTTAAACAATGCAATAAAAGAAGCCTTAAAGTTGCCCAGAGAAACACTTTTGAAAAATAGATTTAAGACTATTAAGAACCTTTCAAGGCATAAACTCACAGAATGTGAAGATTCTTCATAAAAGTAAGGGTTCTCCTAGGAAGCATTACATTGTGTACAGAGTGTAAAGAGTGAGTTCTTACACATACCATTTACAAGCATTGTTATTTAATTTAAAGATTCCTTAAGGAACCAAAAAATATTTCTATATAATACACTTGTACTGTGTACTTTAAAACTTCTTCACACTCACCTACCACAGTTACAAAAATGGTTATTTAGGGCAGTGTTTCTGGTCCTGGAGGCATACTGCCCAGCACATTTGAATGTTTTCACTGCTCCCAGCACACCTGCTCTAACTAATCAGCTCATTAGAAACCCCTGACAGAATTGCAATGGGTGTATTAAAGCAGGTAAAGCACTTAAGTGTGCAGGGCATTGTGTCTGCAGGACCACAATTAAGAAACATTGGGCTAAGGAGTCAGAGCAGTTCCTTTGTGGAATCTCTCAAGAATTCTTTGTATCACTTTTTATAAAAGTGTAGCTTATCTTTGTAAGAGTAATTTCCCAGTCCCGCATGAAGCCTATTTTGAGATTGTAGCATTCTTTTAATGCAGAATGTGCATTCAGAATGCTGTGTAATTCACAGATAAGTTTTATTCCTGTCTAATAAACCCCTACTCTTCTCTCCACTTCTGCAATCAAAGTAACTTAGAGGCTTGAGTTACATTAAAAGAAGAATTTGTTTTATTTATAAGGTAGCACCATCACAAATATTTATATGATTTGTATTCCATTTGTGACATAAACAGGAAATTGATGAATCTATCGATGTAACATTTCCACTTTTCCATTATCATGAAATGTTCATGCACTCTAAATAGTGCTTCAATAATAAAAAAGTAAAAATAGTAAAACCCAGACAATATACAAGGTGTTCTAATGACAGTGATAGTACTTTTATAATAACATTTAAAAAACATTTTAAAAGCTAAATGTCCTCAAACTTTTGGACAGGCATTAGGCCTCATTAGGCAGACTCTGGCTGGTCCAGGCACCAAAAACACACGTGATGTGTGTATGCAAAGGAACGTGGCAATTTTCCACACTGAGGAGCAGATGGAGCAAGGTGTTCACAAACAGAGGGCAACAGGAGATGCCAAGAGGAGGAAACAAATGAAGCTAGTCACACTCGGTCACACAAGCAGGCACTGGCTGATTCACAGCCGCTTTGCCCGGCATGAAGACTGCAAATAGGTCAACACTCTGCCAAGTTACATTTGACACCCATATCAGCGGTTGACAGAGTTAAGTCCAGAGGTAATGGGCCAACAAATATCTTATTCCTACACTTTGATACACACTTTTAAATGTATAAAGGGACAGATATAGTGCAAATACATTCACATCGCTTATGAACAAGCATAAGGATCTGAGTGACTTTGATCAGAGGTTCTCCAAAATGACAGGGGACTTCAGAGTATTCAGTGGTTTGTACAAAAATGGTCCAAGGACAACCCGTGAACGGATGACAGGGTTATGAACACCCAAGGTGAACCTCCCTGATCCGATCTCACAGATGAGCTACTATAGCAAAAACATTGAAAAATCAATGTTCTGTATTGTAGAAAAATGTAAGAATGGACCGTGCAGCCTAGCTCGCTGTGCATGTGGCTACATAGCTGCAGACTGGTCAGAGTGTCCATGCTTACTCCTGTCCACTGGTGAAAGTGCCTGAATTAGGCATGTGAGCGTCCAAACTGAGCCATGGAGCAAAACAGTGGCTTGGTCTGAGGAATCCCTTTTTTTTACATCATGTGGACTATCCATGTGTGGACTTCCAAATGCAAGAGATGGTGCTAGTATACACTATGGGAGAAGGCAAGCCAATGCAATTAGGGTGATGCTCAGGGAAATGTTCTGCTGGGAAAGCTTGGATCCTGGCATACTTAACCCTAACAACTTAACCCTAAAAGCCTTAATGGTTACAAAAGGTGGCTTGATGAAATATCAATATGTGTGTGTGTGTGTGTGTGTGTGTGGGTGGGTGGGGGGTTGGCGGTATTAATGCATTTAGATTTTAATATTCTTCAAAATTTAAATGTTAGAGATAATTCACATATGGAATAAAACCACTCTATTTGGGAAAAATATCTAGAAAATCAGAACATGCTGATGTATTGATTCTGAATGCTTTCACAAGACCTGGATGTAACAAATTAGGTGTTAAAACACATTTTTACACTCTCAGTTAAAAACGTTTATTAATTTTTACACATCCAGACATTCGGCTCTGTGGTATATAATGGGGCTGATTTCTGGAGGACTATCTGATCAAGAAGAATGTGCTGAGGAGGGCAGGCATCATGGTTATAGAGGCAAAGAGCAGTAACCCCTGCCTCCTCCACATCAGCCCTGTTCAATCTTTCAGACAGCGAACAGCATTCCAGTGTCTCCTTTACAAAAACTGCCGGAGCTACGCCCCCCATGCTGCCCTCCCTGCAGCTGCTTTGATATGAAATTTATACAAGCTGTGTTAGAAAGTCCCAATTATATACTGCCCGTGTACTGACTGAAGTAAGCAATATGTAGTATGTGACCATAATAACTTTCCAACATAGCGAAAGGAAACTAGATGACTCCATGCCAATATTCTAAGATGTAAGTAGAGCTATCGTCATGGAATGCTGCATCCCAAAAGTGCAAAATTCTCATTTCAGGGAGGCATAATCGCTGTCATAGCCACCAGGTTTGCACCAGTACTGGAACAGTACTAAAAATAGTGGATAAATAAATGCTAGCATAAATGTAGTGTTGAAATGCTACTGCACTCAGCGTAATATTGAAATCTATTGGTCTTGAGATGGGTTTGCTTAACTTTATAAAAGCCAACTTACTGCAGCATCTTCTTAATTATTAAAAAAAAAAAAAAAAAAAAACCCACATTGTGTTTTAAAATATTAAGATTTTTTTTACATTAAATGCTGTTTTTTATGGTGCACCACTTTTATAAGCACTTGTTTAATCATTGGTAGGGATTTGTCCCTCAATCAGAAGGTTATGGGTTTGAATCCAGAGACTGCTAAGAGCACCTCTGAGCAATATACCGTCCCCACTCACTTACTGCTCCCCAGCCACTGTGTTCCTCGATGTCCACTGCTTCACTTGGTGAATGGGTTAAATACAGAGATGAATGTCATGATGTTTGCTCTGTGTGCTGTTGTGTTTTAACATATCACAGAATGTTCCTTTTACACTTTTAAAATAATGACAGGACAGGCCTGACCTATTACACTGAGACCTATTGTGGTCAAAACAGTATGACTTACTAAAACGAGTATCAGCCGCAATCCATCCACAACTGTCTTTTCACAGTTACGTGTGGCTTCTCATCACTTATTATTCAAACCTGCGAATCTCACCTACTATAAATACAATGCAAATGGAATGACTCGCTTCTATACACGCATAGGAAAACATAGGTGTCTATGAAGGTCCATGCAGGTTTACCACATAGTTGAATCCAAAGCTGATATTTTGTGTCCACGCATCTTGTTTTGGTTGAGCAAGTACATTTGTATAAAATATTCTTTAAGCCCCAACAACATCTGCCAACCCTGAACCGCCTACATTCACTGCCACCGAGGCAAGTGTGTGTGTGTGTGTGTGTGTCTGGAAAGCAGACTGAAAACCAATAGTGCAACACTGTGTATATAAATAATGCGTTAAAAAAGGCAAAATTATTTCCTTCGTTGCATATTTAAGCCTGTTGATGCTGCGAGTGAGAAGTGTAGAACGCTAAATTCTAATTTGGGTTACAAGCTGAAGCATGGCCCTACTGGCTGCTAGCACTAATTCCCCTATTAAAGCAAAACATGCAAAGTGTGTGTTAAATCAGACCGTACCAGCAGCATCGAGGAACACCCACAACCTGAGGGCTGTGCGTAGTACAAGCATAGCACTTTTAATGAAACTGTGCAATTGCTGTGCAATTTAGAAGCATTAACCCACACTTAGGTATTACTGCTCGTCATTGTCATCCCCTCCTAAGCCTGAATAAGTGGGGCCTTAAAGACATGCTTGTCAGTTTGTTTTTCTCTTGCCTTCACTAGGTGTGATGGTCATATCTATATTGATGGTATGTTTCAGACAGACACCCACTAATCAGTGCATAAAGGCTGTTCAGCGTTTTTTTAATAGCAGCCTTGCGGGCTGTAGGCAGCCTTAAAGAGTGGCATTGAAGTGGGTTGTTTTTAGAAGTGTGTGTTATGAAGCAAGAATACAGGAAAACAGTTTTTTTTATGAGTCTTCAAGAGCTGTGCTAAGGGAACAGCCCACTGGCTGAACAGCTGCAGTTCAGGACATCCATGATAATAGTGAGAGACAGATGGAGGCAGAAGATAGCAACAATATAAGATTACAGTAAAATGCTCGAATGCAAGTTAATATCTACATACATAGTGATATAGCTTACAAAACATCCTTTTTCAAATAAGATAAAGGGCAGAACAGCACTTATAGATAGAGATAACATGATGGGGGGTTTTATTGTAGCATTCATCATAGATAGCTGACTGTCCTGGTCTGACTGTTGGGATTGCTGGTTAGAGAGAAAAATACACAAGGCATTATGGGTGTATAAATGTGTAATTAAAGGAAATATTTTCAGATTTCATAATTTGTAAGGGTCTTTAATGACAAATTGTATTATGTGATGGCTGCACGAAACCGGGCTCGAAGAAGCCAATTCTGCTGCACAAGCTAGGGATGAAAGATGAACACATGCTGTTAAATGGACAATTTCATTTTAAGTTACAACCAGAGTGGGAACTGGACAAAAAAAGGGTAATATGTGTGCTATGCAAAAGTGAATTCAATAACCACCAAGCACTACATCACTATCAAATCACCTCAAGGTGAAGCATCCAGGTGTGGCAGTTATTTAAAGCTATGTTTTTGTCTTAAGACAGAGTTTCTCTCAGGTTTAAACATGTTATTCATTTTCTATTAAAAAAATAAGTTTTGTTTTTATTTCGCTTTTAAAAGTGTGACAAATAAAAAAAAAACTTTGTAAAATGTATTATTTTGTGTGTTTATTATACATTATTTATTGGGTTGGCACAGAAATGGGATTATA
>JBBKCR010026725.1:0-11792 GCA_037577295.1 Ladigesia roloffi | reverse complement strand
GTTTGTGTGTGTGTGTGTGTGTGTGTGTGTGTGTGTGTGTGTGTGTGTGTGTGTGTGTGTGTGTGTGTGTGCTGATGCTGTTCTGACGGATCTGTAACAAGCTGGCTGCTCACCGCAGAACAGCGGGATCCAGGCTGTCCACTCAGGCAGAAACTCCTCTACTACAGTCTGAGAGATAGAGATAGAGAGCAAGAGAGATGAAATTCTGATAGGGAAATTAATGAGCGAGCACTAGCTTGGAGAAAACTGTGCGCTGGTTGCTCGCCATCAGTCTTCAGCGCAAACAGAACTGACGCTTTGTTTATTTGGAAGGCTTTACGAGGCTCTTCTTGTTAGGGAAATATTGTTCAGGAGTGCTAAGCAGGCACCAGGCGAAAAAAAAACAGCAGACACAGTCTTGCCGTTTCAACATTATTGATTATTTTAATCAAAGGCTGCAGGATGCTGAAAATTAGGGCCTAATGAGTTGCTGGTGAAACAACTTATTTTGACTAGAGCCTCCTCTCTCACTCTATTATACGTCCACATGACACCTGTCAAAGGCACACACACACACACAAACTTCAAAGATTTTTCAGGGAATTACCGCATTATGAGCACTAAGAGTGGATTTTAAGCTATTATAAAAAGTATAAAAGAAAAGTAACTTTGCCCAACCTACTGTAAATCTACTGTAATAAAAACTCAGCAGTGTTTCCGTTCCATCTGACAGAATATAGGGTTGTTAGTGTCCTTTTGCTGTTATTCAAACATAACCGTATTTGGACTCAAAATGTCTCCTTTTTATACACCATCTGAACGCAGAATCTACATTATGAAAAACCGCATGATGGAAGAACCAACAGATATGCTCCAAAAGAACAATCTCCAAAGGAATCTTTATATGCTAAGTTAAAGTAAATAATGCTTACGGAGATACTGGAGTCACTTTTTTTCTTCACAGTGATATTATGTACATTACTTATATAAGGAATTGCATTGACGCACTTCAGACTTATTCGTCTGTTTTGCTACCAAACAATTCCAATACTGTGACTCTTCTTTCCCCAAAACTTACAATAAATAAATCTTCTGTAGAGCATCTGCTAATGAGCTACAATTGCAAATATTTAATATAAGATGATTTTAGATGAGTTTATATTATCTATGTACATATATTACCAGTATTCCCCCTTTGCTCACTGTTAAACACACTTAACACACTTAAAGACATGCTTTCAGCATATTATGGTGCAAATTAATTTGCAAAATCACTCACTATTGGTACTGCACTGACAGAACAGAAGATGAAGGGATCATTTAACTGCATTTTCTGAAGCCTTTTGCTATATTAACTCTGCAGAACAGCAAAACCCCAGTATTTAAACAACCTCAGACAAGCATAAAGGATGTTTATGTCAAGTAGACAAGTGTCCTGATTGCTGGTGGCACACGGAAGCTGACACACTTACAGCAATACCTAAAAAAAATGTTTTATCAGAAAAATGGCAAGAAAACACAAAGACAAACAGATTACAGTTCTAGCATGATAGTAAAGTTCATTTAAGTGAATCAGGGACTGTGCCAGGTTCCTCAGACATGTACAAGAAAGTCAAATGGCTCCACAAACAGAATGGCTAGAAAACAGGGACATAGACATGGACAGAGACAGAAGTCAAATGGCAGGAGGGTGAAGATACAGGAGTTGCTTTGGTTTGTAAGTTCGACAAGATACAGGTGAGAATAATCCCAGAAGGAAACCAAAATAAAACAACTGCGAGGGATGGGGGTGGGGGGAAGCCCAACTCAGTCCTCTGGAGACCAGCAAGGCTAGGGGTGTGGCACCTGAGACCCAGTTGTTATAACAGTAGGGATTAGTTAAATGCAAAACATCACTTAAAAATATTTTAAAAGTAGACCTAGAACACTTCTAAAAATAAAGCTTCCTTAATGGTACTTAGTTTGGATACATGGCTTTAGGAAGCATAAGGTGCAACAGTTAAGGCGCATTAAACGCATCTTCAAACATAAAACGTTTCATTAATGATTCATCCATTAATAAAGTCACATCTATGGTTATTCAAAAGGACGTGTTGGCAACCAGAGGAAGTTCACCCTTAAAAATAAATGTTTGGAGTGATGCCACAGAATACTGAAACACACAGCTAGAAGTTAAAAGGGCTTTCTCCATAACTTTGATTTAAAGAGTCCTTTTATCCACCTTATTTTCAAGAATGAAGGTGCTTAACAAACATATGAACAAGAAGTGTAATGACAAGAATCTACAAACAAACAGTGAGGTCCTCTTTAACCTTGCCCTGACCCCCTAAACCACAATGTAGGCCATGTGATAGATGGAGGATGCACTCATGTCTCAGATGTAACTGCAGTCCCAAATGCTCTAATCTGGATCAGCCCAGTGCAGCTCACACTCAGCGTTTGCAGATATCTATATCCACACACGGACCCCAGCAGAACCCTGTACCATCAATCAAACTGATTCAACCCACAGCACATTCTTTGAAAGTTTCTAAATTTTCCAACCTAGAGCTTCACAGATGGGGGTATGAAAGCACTTCTATCAGGTGTGTATCACCGCCAGAGAGAAAGATTTTCCTGTGATGAATTGACACTTTATACCTGTCTTCTTTTATTTGTACTGAAAGAAAAGAAAAAAATGGACAGTATGGGAGGTAATGGATTACTTGTACAGTGTCAACTGAACTTACAAAAATAGACACACACATCCACTCACAGGGCCTTGTTTATGGAATTAGCACAGAACGAATAATGAAAGCATGTGTGTATATATTATTAGGCAAGCAATTTGAAAGTTATGGTTTGTCAGTGTATTTGCATGGAGAAGGTAAAGTACTTTGAGGAAACAACAAATTCAACAGGCAACATGTGTCCAGAAACACAAAAAAATGCATTAAGTATCAGAATCGCGTTTATTGGCCAAGGAATTTGATTCAAGTTGATGGTGTCTCTCGGGTACAACAGTTTAAAAACAACAACATAATGTAAATTCACGATGAACATTATGCTAAATAATGTTACATATAATATTGATTTTTTCTCTATAAATACCAGAATAAAAACAGCTTCGAAGAAGGACAGTAGACTATGTGCTAAGCTTAAACATTTTCCTTAGCGTTTGTACTCATATATGGTTATGGATATCATGGAATCAGATCTATGGTCTGTATTTACATTAAAACATTTGTTCTTTTAGGTATGTTGTAGATCTTCTAATATAACTTTTTACTGAAATAAGTGTTACTAATAGATACTAACACTAGATTCTGGAACAGTGTTGTGAGAATTTGATTACATTTGCCCACTAGAACACTGCTGAGGTCAGGTACTGACGTTGATTGATCAATTCTGGGTCACAAATGCAACCTCACCTCATCCCAAATGCACCAAATGAAGCTCCACTCTCCAGTACTGGAATTGATACACTTAGTCAGTGCTTAACATAGCACATGGTGAATAAAAGTGGCTCATTCTATTGGCAGTGCTTTTCTGTGGAGGATACACCAGCTGTGTCGGCAGTGAGTGCACCTTAAAGCAGCTGAATTCTCTAATTAAAGGGGCATCTGGATGCTGTTGGACATATAACCTATGGGGTAGAATGCTCACTCCATGTTCAGCAAAAGCTTTGTTTCCTTCACTTGTAAACACTGAGTTGTTAGGTGCAATGGCATAGAAGGATCACTTTTATGTTTAATGGATTTTAAAAGAACTATGCTTGCAATCAAGATGTACAAGTGTGAAGAACATTCAGAAAACTGTGCCACCTGAAGGTAACCTAGAAGTCAATAAACATTTAGAGACTTCTTCTTCTGTGACTTTTTGTTGTTTTTTGCAGCATGTTTGATGAACAAGGTCCCTGTAGGGGAATCAAAGCCACATTAGACTGATCAAATCTTTTCTCCAGCACTGATATTGTAGAGGGCTTCTTTTCCATTCCCTGGTTTTGTCTGATGACAGTGAAAATAAGGCTTCCCTTCCCTTCACTTTGAAGGGAAGCACCATGATCAGAGTAAGCTTTTTCTCAATATTTTGACCCTGATTGCTTTTACATCTGCTTGCTCTTTCTGTCAGGGCCTTGGTGCTCCCTGGGCATTTGCTGCAATAGGAGTTGACATGGCTGATGTGTCTGAGCACAGTACAGACACAGGGCTGACTGACAAGTAGAATGCAAAGCCCGCTACAAAGCATGGCTTCCAAATTTCTCCACTCAGCCTCTCTGAGGGTATGTCTCTTTTTTAGTTTATATTTTTTATATGATTTATATCTTTTTATATTTTTTGCTATTCTGAAAGTAATCATTCGTTTCATGAATTGTAAAACACAAAATGTCAAAATGCATAATAATGAATACCTGTTTTGTCTGAACTGTACTCAAGCAGTTCTTCTAAACAAAACTCGTGGGGGTGTAAAATATATAAAATTTTAGGCATCATTTTACTTGCTGCCATTTTATCTACATGCAATTGCACTGTCCAGCCTTTGTCCTTTCCCTTTGCTGGCGGATGGTGATATAGAGTTGGATGTGTTTTTGTGCCCGAGGTCAAATTTCATGTTTTGTACACATCCTATACACCAGAGCTACCCAACCACCGGCCTTAAATACATTTGGTACCAGGCTACAAAGAAAGACAAATTGAAAAATTTTTTTATTGGTTATCAGAATGAAAGATATCTTGTTTTGAAAAAATGCTCGTCTTGGTCACGTGAAACAGTACATGAGAAATGTAGCCCACAAGCTAGCAAAAATAAGTAAAAATCTAAGGGGAGGTTCTTCATTGTATCTATACCGGCCTGTGAAAATATTATTTTACGTGAAAAGGGTTGGGGACCACTGCCATACACAATATGCTTCTAAATACAACACACTTCTGCACAACTGCAGTGGATTTTAATGCAGGTATTATTTAAGTGCTGAATTGAACATCATAGCAAATTTTAAAGTAGTACTCCCCAGCATCAACACAGGATTACAAAGGATGATGGACACTTCATGATAATACTACTACTACTACCTATACTACTACTACTACTACTACTACTACTACTACTACTACTACTACTACTACTACTACTACTAAAAATAATAATAATCCTAATAATAATAATAATACTGGTACTGCTACTATTAATAATAGTATACTTTTTTATTTGGTGCCATTTGTAAAAACAGCTTCATAAATTTAGAGTTTTTATTTTGCTGAATATTCTCACAGTTTTCACACCTTTAGAGCTAAATGTGTAAAAAAAAACAGTGTTATGTTTTGGGACATTTTCTGGTTGTGTTATCTAAATCTAAACGTTAAATCTAACTAAATCTAAATCTAACATAAAAACCTTAAATGTTAATTCTAAATGTTAAATCTAAATCTAAATGTTAAATCTACATAAACATTTAAATGTTAATTCTAAATGTTAAATCTTAGGTCTAAATGATAAATCTGAAGGTAAATATTAAACCTTAAATCTAAATATGAAATCTAAATCTGAATGTTATTTCTAAATCTATATGTTAAATATAAATCTAGATTATAAATCTAAATCTAAATGTAAATGTACATTTTTTAAAGCTTTTGCACACGGGAGAGATATGCTAATTGGCCATGCCTTGTGATTACAATGGACTGATACTTAGCAGGAGGCTGGGCTGCATGCTGTGATATCTCCTCACCAACATGGAGGATTTGTCCTAAATGATTTTTGAATATATCTCACAATCTAAATATGAAACTTCACAGTTAGATAGGGCTCAGTGACACCTTTCCAAACCCCCCTTGTTTAAAATAATAGCTATTAGAAATAAGATTTAACATTTAGATTTAGATTTAAACAAAACATTTCGATTTAATAATTAAATTTAACATTTAACAATTACTCAGCATGAAATTGTTCCAAAACATAAGATAAAAAACACATTTAGCTCTAAATGTGTAAAAATTGTCTGAACATTGCCCTAAATGATAAAATATGACATCTCTAAATTTGTGAAGCTGTTTTTACAAACAGCACCCCATGATTTCAGCCTTGTCATTTTCATTCCTTTGCAAGCCATTGCAGATCTGAGCCGAAAGGAAAGACCAGAAAAGAGAGATAAACTGCTGATGGAGGAAGATAGCACAGAATAGAGCTCTGTTAGGGCATCTGCTTGCTGTCAAGGCCTGTGTATGGGTGACAGTGTGACAGCGCAGTGCATGCTGTAGTCTTTGTTCTTTACCACCATTCAGCAGCAGTGACAACCCCAGTGTCAGCCTGTGATAGAACTGTGCCTAACCCAAAGAAAGTAAATATATCCTGCTGTGGCCTAGGACAGGCATGGCCTACAGCCTGGGTCAAGGCCCTGTGTGGTGCTAGACATAGGTTAGGCATCTTACACCTTCCACTAATTAAATCTATTTCAGCTTTATTGTGATTTGCTCTGGCAATTCAGGTGTTTAAGAATTAAAAAAAAAATATTGGGTAACTGACTAAACATTGCTAGGATTTCGACTTTCTAATGTCTGTTTTTTTTCTCATCAGTTATTAATACTCATCAAAAATCCTACCTCCCATCTCTGGTGATAGGACAGTACAAACTCTTAAAAAAGGTTGTTGACATCTTAATACTGTGTTTATTCTTGTAGGTGTTGGTGTTCTAAAACTTGCATTAGGTAAGAAATTAAACAGAAAATAATTGATTTCCATCTATGCAGTCAGCAAGAAACATGGTAAAGGGGTGAAAAGCATGAAAATGTTTATCCAGTCACCTTGTAAGTCTGGATAACCTTTAAATGCAATTTGATGAGCTAGAATATGTCAAGCAGGTCGAAGCAGTGAAAACAGACTGATATTTGCATGGACCAGCTGCAACATTAAAACCATTGACCGGTTCATGATGGCTATGATAGAAAGATGTCAGAAAACAGTTCATCTTAGCTTGCTGTACCATTGATGAAAGTGCATAAAATGGCCACAGGACCATCGGAACTGGGCCATGGATCAATGGAAGACGGTGACCTGGTCTGATGTATTATGTTCTCTTTTGAATAATATGGACAGGCTGGTGCAGGCGCATTGCTTACCTGGGGAAAAGAGGGTACTAGGATGTGCTACGGGAAGAGAGGAGAACAGTGGAGGCTGTGTAATGTTCTGGGAAATTTTCTGCTGGGAAACCTTGAGTCAGTGCCTCCCACCTAAATGTTGTTGCAGAGAAAAATGCACCCATTCATGACATCAGCACTGGCAGTGGCCTCTTTCTGGTAATGGGCCCAGACACACTGCAAGGGATGGTTTGAAGAACATGACAAAGACTTCAAGCTGTTGACTTTAAATTCCCATATCTCAATCTGAGCACCTGTGGGGTGGGCTGGATATTCTGATTCATGGTTATTTAATGATTATATCTGTTGCTGATGTCATGGTAGATACCAGAGCACGCCTTTAGGAGTCCATCCTCCATCCTATCGTGGGTTAAAGCTGTCTTAGTGTCATGAGGGGGTCCTGTATAATATTAGGCAGGCGATTTTAACCACAAAGCTTTGAGAAAGGGGAAGATTTTTAACAGAGCGGTCAAACACAATACGTTCAGGATCTTCTAAAAACAAGGACTGAGTACCATGAGCATAGCAAAGCTTGAGCTACAAACGTATGACACATGAGGCTACTGTATTCTTTCTGTTTGTCACATGCAGCCAAAACCAACAGCAGGAGCACCATGACCTGTCTAGCCTTGTCATTCATCACTTTACCCCTGTGTGTGTACAGTGAGGGGAAACAAGTATTCAGACCATTTTTCTCTTGTTATTTAATACACTAGCCGTTTATATATGAGCTCTTAAATTTATGCGTAGTGTTTTGTTTGGCTTTTTACTGACTTATATGAAAAAACAAGTGTGCATATAAATACAAAATTAATGGCAAACCCTTTTTTACCACTTTAGGACATCTGCTGCAGGAAGTAGTCTAATTAGCTTTCTATAGCACTGTGGTACAATTTTGGCCCTTTCCTCCTGGCAAACTGTCTTCAGCTCCCCAATGTTACAAGGGTCCTGCTGTTGGGCTCCATCTCAGAATCTATTATTCATCTGCAAATTTTGAAATTCAAGTCAGGAGAATGACTAAGCAAGTTTTTTCTCTGTATGCCAAAGAAACTTCCACCTTCTCTCTTATCTTAGCAGGGATTCTAATCAATCCTGGTTTAAAATTACCGTTTATATTTTCCTTAGTGACATGCAATGCTCCAGTACATTTTGCACCATGCCATATTATGATGCTCCCTCCTTCATATTTCACTGTGGGTGTGGTGTTTTTATGATCATCATGTAGGAACGGAAATGATAGCTATGCATTTCATTGCTTAATTTCCTTTCTGTAACTGTTTTTGCTGTTGCTTTCAGGTCTTCCAGCAGTTCTTTTCAAGGGACTATTGGTTTCATTCTTTCTTATCATTGGTCAAACAGAAAATGTATACGGCCTACCTGTGCACAGACATTCATTTGTAGTCCCATTAACTTTCCAAATGCATCTTATTTAAGCAACTGTGCAGTTGGTCTAAGGTCTATGCTATGGTTCTGTAGCTTATTTTACCAATGATTTAGTAATGAATTCTTTTTATTAATGTACATTTATGACGCCTCTTAATTTCCACTGTAACTCCTACTTGTTTGAATAATGACAGAGGCTATTTCTATATTAGAAAATAGCACTGTCTATAGTCTATTTGACTGAAGAAGAAAGGGAAAACACTTACTTTTTATTACTTCAGTGAGAGCCAATCACAGAGGGCAAAGTTTTCCATCTTCTCTGGCTTTTTGAAACCATCGGGCTGGTTTCTACCATTCTCTCTCATCACCTCTTGACATCGTAGTGATTCAATCTTTCAGTCAAAGAAAGACTAGAGCATTACTCAAGTGTCACCTGCTCCTGGTGTCCCTCTGCTTGAGACAAGCATGTCCACAGCAATATTCCCACAGCTCTCAGTATAACACACACACATACACACACACACACACACACACACACAAACACACACACACACACACACACACACACACACACACACACACACACACAGAAAGCTTTCAAATAGTCACCAAAAAATCATATTAAAGGACACAACATACATAATGCTATGTACTAACAAAGTTATTCATGCGTATATTGCCACATATTGACTTACTGCTTCTTTGAAGGATATAAAAATGACAAAACACATTTAAAAAAATCCATGAAGGTCAAACAACTAACAAAACAAATGTGGGGCTGTCCTTCACAAATGACACAAACAAACAAGCAATACCTTGAAAACTAGTGTCACTGCATCAATTAAAAAAGATAAATGGACACCTATAGTGCTGAGCTGGTTTGCCAGGAAGGAGATGTATGTTTTACAAAGTGAGAAGGCTGGTGAAGTTGATCTTTAAACCCATGCAACCCATGAAATGCCAGCACGCCTTTGGGAAAACCTACAAAGATAATAGCCTGCACAGTTGCAGAGGAACAAATTGAAGGACTATAATTTGCCAAACGCTATTGATGCTTTGGAATGTGTGCCCAGTCTAAATGAGACCAAAACGTTCTGGCCAGCATTGTCACAGGTGGGGTGGGGGTGTGTTTTGTTGCCAATAGTCTCTGGGCCCTAGTAAAAATCAGTGGCATCCTGAATTCTCAAAAGTATCAGATGTTCTGGCCAAAGACCTGACTGACACTGCCAGCTACATCTTGGCTGACCATGGAGACACCAATATGAAAATAATCTAAAACAATATTGAAAAGAAACAAATCAGAATAGAAAATCAGTGTTTTGTCTTGACTGTATTTGTTACCTGACTCAAATATTAAAACTGAAGATGGATATCCACATCCATATCAATATCCATGTCCATATCTCCAGATCACAAGAATGGGGCAAGGTTTTACAAGGAGGAAATGTCTAATAGCATAATCTGTCCAGCTGACAACAACAGAAAAGTTGTACTGCCATGGTCTGTGCCAAAAAAGCAAGTACTCAAAATATAGATCAATAACTGTTGCTTTTGTTTGGGAGAAAATGTGAAATTTTTAATTTGCTGTTTGCGGTTGATAAACTGAATCATGGATGATTAATTAGACAAATCAATTTTACGGTTGGATCAAAATAACAACACATGCAAGCTATCACATCACAGTGCCTTAGCTAAGATCCAAGATCCCATGTCATAAGCAGTTATGGGTTTGCAGTTGACAGAGTGTGTTTACATGTGCTTTGTAGTGTTGTTCAGTCTCCCAAACATTCTAGTAAACAGATCAAACTGCCATATGTGGAAAAGGCTCAAGAGAATATCAGGTTATAGGATCAGGCCTAAACCTCAAAGATGAAAAGCTTATCCAGATGGTGCCTGTGTCAAAGATTCAGAGCGGTATTGATTATTTGAGGTTACGTTCAGGGGAAAAAGTCTACAAAACTGGTCAGTTATGAAGGTTGTAGAACTTTTGGTTACATTGTTCTAGCCACTGAAGGTAATTAGGCCCAGGGCTGTCACAGCGGGACGAATCAGGACGAAGGAGGATACACTGTCCTTTTAAATTACACATTAATCTACCATCTCGCCACAGAAAACCTTCCACTAAGGACACAGTCAGCTACTTTCTGTACAAACTCAAGAAACCTTTGCATTCTAAAGAGAACTTTGCATTCTTAAAACTTTGTACCAGATGACTGTGATCATTTGGGCAAATATAATTACTCCTGAAAGCATGATGTCCAATTAACCAGTAGGAAGAGCGAAAAGAAAGATTAGATGACCTGTGGACAACATGCCTTTCAGTACCCACTGTACTTGTGCAAGAAGCACCTAAGCAAGTGAGAGCTCCTCAGCTAATGATATTCATTGTTTTGAAAGCGGGTGTAAGCTGTCTATTGTCTCCACAGTATGCAGGAATAAATACCTTTATTGTTTTACCAGCCGATTGAATCCAATCCTAAATCGAAGGATGGGGCACAGTTGGTCATTACTCCTTAGACTAAACTGTCTTGAAATAGGCAATTAGTTTTGGATTCACTGTGTTTACTTGTGTACTAATGGCTTGTTTTTACATTCTGTCCACTGCCTTGCACTTTCAATTAAACGGTACTGGACATCAGCATGAGCTCCTTTATACTCAGACCTGACCTCCCCTCCAAGCTAAACTGTCTGTGTGTCTGTTTATCTGTCTGTCTGACTATTTTTCCAAATGTTGTTCAGCTAATTTATCAGTACACCCTTTAATTAAATGATGTGTACTCAGTCGTCAATTTGTGCTACTTTAACTAATTAAATAATGTGCATTTAAAAACTCGCAAAATCATAAAAATACCAATTAGATGACTGGCTGGTAATCAGAGTGCCATCCAATGTTTCAAATTTAATTTAGGAATAGTGCAGCTGCTATGATTCAAAGAAGACCTGAACTGTCAGTAAACTTTGCAGAGAAAAGCATTGCAAAGAGCAGATAATTGTTTAATGTAAGACTAAGAAATTGTACACATGAGAGGAACATGAGGGAAAGGTCAAAGCATTTTCTTCTTCTTTTGTTTTTATTATCTTGTATCTCAATGCAGAGAGGGCACACTTTCCATAGGTAAAACCAGCAAAACAGCTCTTAGATGCCACAACTGTGTTTATGAGCTGCCGTCCTAGCAAACATTACATATTTATAATCATCTATGCATCACATCATGTGTTAAACTCTTTCAGTGCAACCTACATCTATCTATCTATCTATCTATCTATCTATCTATCTATCTATCTATCTATTTATCTATCTATCTATCTATCTATCTA
>JBBKCR010026655.1:0-11794 GCA_037577295.1 Ladigesia roloffi | reverse complement strand
TTTTATTACAGTGATCATAGATTGTATTTTTGTAGAACTAAGATACACTTTTGTATAAAGAAAAAAATAACAGTCCTTAGCCAACGGTGAACGATGACACCCATTAATCTGAATTAGATCCACAAGGTACAATTTAATTTTAACAATGTATTATTGTTAAATAATAATATATCATTACATTCTAATTGCTCCGCTATGTTGTAATTGCTCCTCTGAGACGTATTCTTACTAGCAGTTTATAGAGATGAATTCTTTCCTTGTGCTCTTAGGGAAGATCTAGGAACACCTGCGACTCATCGCTGCAATATCAGCAGCAATATTGGAGATTTCTCTGTGTGCTCAGAGTACATGCGCTGACAATTCCTTTAATATGCCGAAGGCCTGATGAATGGTGTGGTTTATAATGGTTGATGATATTGTATGAGGCTTATTAATTCAACATATAGTTCAACGCCTTCCATGATTAATTAACTACAAGATGTTGATTTCAATATATAATTAATTGAGTAGTCATGTCCCTCTCATTCTCTCTTCCTCTCTCTGTTTGCATAAATGAGGGGTAATGAAGTAATGATTACCTCATCAGAGGGGGTTATAAGATAAATTGCTTCCATGGTGGGAAGAGGCTCACGTCGTTTAGCGATGTCTTCCACAACTGCAGCAAAGGAAAGTGAAGGAAGAGTAAAGCATCATGAGTTGTCATGTAAACCCTGGTGAGATCCGTTTATACTTGCATATAAATTTTTCCCTCAAACAAAAGTGCTTTTCTCTCTTTGAAATGTTTTGGTATTAAATGGACTAGCAATTAAACTCTGACCATTGCTTCAGAACGGCCCATAGGTTTATATGAAGGGAAAGTTTCTGGTTCAGTTCAAATTTATGTAGGGATATGTGCACTTACTGAAGCCTTTAAAATGCTTGCTGGCAATATTTTACATTGCATTGCTACAATCATTCAAACAGGTCACTAAATTCTATCACACCTTAAACAAGTAAAGTATGTTGTGCATCCAAACTATACGCAAAATACAAATTTTCCTTAATAGCAATTACTCTTAGTACAAACAACTTGTTAACAACTACTGTTGATTATCTTTTCAATTGTTCCAGGCGTAGAAAAGTCATTCGTGGTAAAAAAGCTATAAGCATATCAAATATACAGTTTTCTGTTTTGACTTTGATTGCTGGGTTAAACCTACCAACACAGCTCAACATGACATAAGTGTGTGTCTAATATTTTATCGGTGACTTCTCTAGATAATATCATAATAATAAATATGATGCAGGGTCTCATATTAAAATTTTTAATTTGTGTGTTTCCGTGCGCAACTCACTTGTGATTCCCTCTGACATAATATCTGTCATTTTGCAGCAGGAAGAGATCATTCTCATGCTGAGCTTGTCCACCACCAGCACCTGTTCAAGACATCACCACATATATATGAATGGTGCTGACAGTCTATGCCACAGTACACGTTTACACTTCTCTCCATTGTATATCATGTGTTTCTACCAAAAATCCATGCAACTCTTATAGTAAACACAGATTATAAAGGTAGTCTTTGCATAAATCTCAAATTACCCTCTCTAGATATTCTCTTAGAAAGCATTAGTTATTTCATAACAGCTCTAGCGGAACATACCTTCCATTCTCCTTTCGCTCTCGCCTTTTTGATGACATCAGTCATAATCTCTGTGTAAAGAAATTGACAATTATGAGAATGTAAGCTACATATAAAATAATGCAACACTATCAAAAGACTATCCTTTCATTTGGTTAATTTATTTAAAAATGTGGTCAAAACGTGAGAAAACTGAATCACACTCCTATAATAATGCTAACTGCTGTGTTAGCGCTACTATGTTAGCGCTACTATGCTAGCGCTAAGCTATGAGCATTGCATATGAACTTTTTTAGCTGTAACAGATAAAAGTTTGTAAAAGACATTCAATGTTTTAACCAGTCATGTTTTTTTTTCTAAAAAACATGACTGTTTATATATTTACTGCATATATAGAGAGATTCCATCAGTAAATAGTCCTGGCATTGAACTGCTTCTGTATCATTTAAAACTAACCTGCTGGTTAGGCTGATGCTCATATTCACAGTCAGTCAAGTAGGGCTTTTCAAGAAGGCCTTGATAGTTTGATAGTTTCTCGCAATCAAATATAATTAAAATAAAGATGACATGCATGTACAATCATACATCTTTGTTTATTAGAGAAGATGATGTTGAAATCTGATGTTCAGTATTTTTTTTTTAAAAACCCATATGGTTAACACTCCCAGTGCTTTAAAATTTGTGATAATGAAGGCATGTCTGCCACACTCTAAAAATATCAGAGAGGTGTGTGGATAGATGTGGAAAAGGGGAGCACGCTCTTACATTCTGACACACACACACACACACACACACACACACACACACACACACACACAAAGAAAACAAGCTCACACCTGCCCTAAATGAATTATGACTGATGTGCTAGCAGTGAGGCAGAACAGTTCAGGAAGTGTTGATGATTCTAAAACTCAACTGACACTGAGGCCCCACACCACAGACACCTGCCCAACGGTGCCAGCATAGCTCAGGAGTGTCAGTATCCAGGCCTGTGCCTGTAATAAAATCCAAACAAGGAATTCAGTGGCCTTTTTACTCCTTACACTAAGCTGTTTTTCAATGTATCCTGTGTTTTTATATAGAATTCTCCAGCATTATTCATCCTAATCTCCATTCACTGTACTGGAAAATCCCATATGAAGACATTTCAGCAAGTACATGACTGTGCAACACAGGTCCAGGAGTATTCTGGAGTATTTCTTCAGTACAGTGTTACCAAATACTTTTACATTCTTCAAGATGATCTCAATCAGGCACATTTGAACACTATGATCGATTTCTACAGACAATGCCCATTCTCTACCCACAGATGTGCTGTTTGGTAGTTACTGTTTGAATATAGATTACCTTTCTAGGATGCTGGAAAAAACTAATTCAACCTGATGAGCAATTCTCCATATTTAGAAATTCAGAATATATTACTACGTTTACATTTACATTTACGGCATTTAGCAGATGCCTTTATCCAAAGTGACTTCAATTCCCAAACTACAGGGGGCAGTCTCCCTGGAGCAATTTGGGATTAAGGGTCTTGCTCATGGACCCAGTGGTGGTGCTGAATGTGGGATTCGAACCCAGGACCTCATTGTCCAGAGGCAAGTATCCGCTGAGCTACCTCCACCCCTAATTGCTAATTTTGATTAACATTTATTTTGTGTATGTGTAATAAGTTATTGTATTTTGGAAGTATAGGCCAGCCTCCTAATGCTAATATTATTAACCTTGTATCAAATTGGTCTAGTTTCAGTTAACTACAACAACATCGTCCATCCTAGCAGCATAGCATTTTCAAATATACTGCAATGTACTTTGTAAAAGGACAGTTGATTCAAAAATATGTTTAATAAACATCATTGTGCAGATGCTATTTCATCAACAAATACACATTTACTTTTGAGTCATGCTAATTTCACTTAATTCTACTATGCTTATGTCACTACACTGTGCCTAAATGATGACATACTTTTAACATTAAGATAAAAAAAAAAACCTCCTATCTGGTTCACAGAGAGAGATGCTGCAATCACAGCCCTAATCTCTTCCCAATCCTCTTACAGAACTGGCCCCGCTATTTCTGTTCTCGCTCTGTCTTTCTCTAACCACCCCCCTTCCATTTGCCAAGGGACGGCAACCATTTCTGCCACTTTTCCTAAAACCTCTATTAAATCAAGAGACAAGTCATTTGGGTCCTACATTTGTCCTGCCACTGCTACCACAGAATGTGTTCAACAACTCTGAATGCACATTCAGTTCCATTGTACAAGGGGCTAATCTATGGAAAAGCAAACAGAACAAACTTGCAGTGAGTAGCAAAACAGGTGGGTGATTGATTAAGCTCCAACAAGGTGTCAACTGGTACAGTGCCTCTGGTCCCACGAGATACAGCCCATTTGTTGGAGAACAAATGAAGTATGCCAGGCAGGAATTTTAATAGGGTAATTATTTGTCTTTAGAGACTTCAAACCCTTGTTCAGAAACGTTTTCAGATACTTCATGAATGTCTGAGTCCCTGAGTGTTTCACATCATTAAATGACATAATGATGCCCAACCACAGTTTGAACATACACTATATAGCCACGGTATGAGAACAGCCCTCCTAATTACTGAGTTCAAGGCACACCCTGTGCTTAAAGGTGTATAAAATAAAACACATATTCATGCAATCTCCAATTCATGCAATACTCAGTGACTTTAAACATGGCACAGTCTTAGAATACTGCCTTTGCCATGAGTCTGTAATATTTAAGCTCAGTCAGATATACCACAGCCAACTGGAAGTGTTGGCATTGTGAAATTGAAGCACCTAGGGGCAACAACAGCTCAGCCACAAAGTTGTGGACCACCCAATACTCAGAGCGAGGCTCATGAGTGTGGAAAACTGCAGTGGGTATTCTCTGTAACATCATTCACTACAGAACTGCCTCTGAAACAAATACCAGTACAAGAACTGTCCACAAAGAGCTCCAAGAAATTGGTTTTCATGGCCGGGCAACTAGCCTAAGATCACTATGAGCAATGCCAAGTGTCGACTGGAGTGGTATAAAGCAAGCTGCCCCTCTGGATTCTAAAGCACTGAAAATGTGTTTTTACACTGGTAAATTACGCTTCACAATCTGGCTCTCTGATGGGATAAATCTGTATTTGACAGATGCCACGAGAATGCTACATTATGGAATACATTCTGTCAACAGTAAAGATTGGTGGAGGAGGGACAATGGGCTGAGGCTGTGTTTCAGGAATTGAGCTCAGTCCCTTAATTCCAGTGAAGTGTACTGTTAATTACTTACAGCATTATAATAATGCTAATTAATAATTGTAAAGAAATGTAATACAATTATATGCTTCCAAATTTGTGGCAACTGTTGTGGGAAGTTCTTCTGTGCTTAACCTCACAAGTATTCTTTTTACATGTTAATGAACACCATATTAATTCCCATGTATCTTAAAAGGGACGTCCAATAATGTCACGTAGGAGTGATGGTCAGATTTCCACATACTTTTGGCCACATAGTGTATATATTCTTGACTAGAAACCAACATGAAATCAACTTATCACAATTTATGTTATTATGGGGGGTGTATCAAAGTTGGTAATATGGCTGCCCATCAAGTAGGAAATGGAATTAATGAATCAACCTAACATCACCCCCCTATTAAATTATGGCAACAGATCTAATACGTCTCATCCAGATAGTGTTTTAATAATAACATATAATAGGATGAATTAACCATTTTGTAGTTACAAACTGCAGTTTAACTATTGACCTGACAAACTGAAATTGGTAAATTCTTAAATCTCAAAGTGTGTAAAATGATTTTACTTAAAAGAGAAACATCATGTATCGCCACACTTTATTTATACATCAAGATGGCATTTTTCCAATGCAATAGCCTCAACTGTCGGTGATATGTTCAACATGTATTTGAGGAAACTGGATTAGGAATATATGGACAGTATTTAGAGTATTTACAACACCCACTTTGTAATAATTGCACTGTATTTTGCCATTAAAGATCCTATCTTTTGGTTTTAACCATAATGGCCCTGGATGTTTACTACCCGTGAAGTTAGGGTTAGGGTTAGGACTGCCAGACTGTTCCCTTTTTATGTCCGAAACCAATTTCTTTATGACATTGAGAAAAAATCTGACCCAAGTGCACATAAAACTATGTGCTTTTTTATCCATTTTATATTGTAATACCTTTGAAATCATGACCAGTTCTTTACACAGTATGCATGGACCAACAAAAAATATCCAAAATGACTTTATAGCACCTACAGGGACCAAAGAAAATCTCTTACAAGTTGACCCAGCCATTCTGTTCAAATCAGGTTAACCAAAATGAGAGGAACTGTCACGATTATACTGTACCCTTTTTGGAATATAACTGCATCATTTCTTTCCTCAAATGAAGGGTCCCCCTTCATAGAACACTTGATGATCCAACTCAAATATTCTCACCAGTGATGTGTCTCTCTGCCGTGTCCCTGTTGCTTGACTGTGTATGTCTTTGTTTACATTTGCCATGTGTCTTTCATCCAATCTTCCATGTGAGCCTTTTGTTATTTTGGTCCAAGCCCTGCCTTTGCCCACATTACATTACATTCATCTGCAGAAGCTTCTATCCAAAACAACCAACAGGAAACTCTCAAGTTAAGGACAGTGCGAGAGGAGTACTAAGGGCTCAATGCTTTATGCAGGAGTAGTACATATATACAAATATATATATATATATATAAATGCCTGAGTTTCAGTATGTGCCCTTTTTAAGTATTATTTTTGTTTCTGGCCACATACATCCTGCCTCAAACTCATAAAAACAGTCATCCCCATGATCATCTCAGGGCTGCACAATTAATCTAGAATGATGTTGCCCTCCAATATGAGTTCATCATGAAATGCTGTAATTGCTGTTCTTGAATTAGTAGCATGGAAAATTACTGCATTTGATACAATAGTGCAGCATGACTCATGCATTTTTTAATTCTATAATATTATACAATTTTTGCAATAAATTATATGACAGGATGCTCTTTAACAGTATTGTGAGTATTTCTTGTCAATCATGCTTCATAATAAAAAGAAATGTAGCATAATATATTGCCTATATACAACAAGCAGTGACGTAACACTGTTGCCCTGAAACTGAATATAACTAGGGGTATATAAGTCACTGGACCTGAAGTTACTAAATTATCATTATTAGTAATATTGTTATTATTAGCCACTAATATTTCATTGAGGTCTTTTTAAAATCCTGCACACCTTAAAAAAAGGACAACAACTATGATCATGAGAGTTATTGTTATCATTAAGATCTGATGTATCGCTCACTCCAGATTTCAAAACAGCAAATACCCAAAATAACTCAATCATGTTAATGGATGCTGTTTGTTTCATGAATTGCCTGACTGTATCTAAACTCCAGCATTCACAGAACACAGCAGATCATGGGTGCTCCCAAGCAAAATGACAAATCAAAAACTGTGGAACACTCTCACTAAGCACAGAATTCATGATGACAACAACAATAGAGTCCAAAATAATACATTTAACAATTTGGGCTCTGGGCACTCCATCACCATCACCAGTAACATTAACATCTGTGCCCTTATCATCATCACAACCATAATCGTAAATTCTCCTATGAACATTCACATTCAGAAAGTCTTGACAGGAACCACTTTGAGATGCATTAATACCCTTTTACACTGTAAGTGTTCCATTCTCACACTTCAAACCAAACATACTCTCGCTAAATGATATGAGCTGTGATACTGTACCACAAATAAACGTCCTCCGACAGTATCTCAGCCAGGAGGTTTAGAGATGAAAAGGGTTCTTTGGGAGCCACTTTTGCTTCCATAAAGAAACTTTCTTCAGTGTGTCAATCCATCCAAAGTTGGATACGAAAGAGGTTCATCCACTGTGTCTATCCAAAGAAACCTTATTTTTTGGATGTATTTTCAAACTTTCTAGACAGTATAATTCCTGATATATTCGAAATTTGTCATTAGATTTGAAATCGTTCACAGAAAAGATGATTACTGATTCAGTAGAGGTGGTAGGAACCAGGGGTCATATAAATAAATCATTTTTTTATCCTATTCAAGGAGCAGCAAACCCACATGTGCCTTCTGAGTTGTTCTGAGAGTAAAATACATTTTGCTAGAGGGGATTGCCTCACAAGACCATACATGTGTCTCCCAGCCATTATCAGGATAAAAGAATCCATTTAAACCCAAAATCAGTGATAAAACTAAAACAGTGCAGTCATTAAACTCTTCAGACATCGGGTTCCATTCACCTTCATTGTGAAAGATTCTGCCTCTCTAATACCACTCTGAATGTCTCTGTAAATCTAAAAACAAATATTCCAAAAGGAGTTATTTTGGGAGCCACTTGTGCTTCCATAAAGAATTATCCATCCAAATGCACTTAACTGTGCAGAAATGTGGGGGAAATGGACGAATTTATTGAAGAGAAGATTAGTGACTCACTTTTGGTTACAAGAACCAGGGTTTACGATGCGTACCACGTAAATAAAGTACATTTTCTATTCAAGTAGCAGGGAGTTTTAGCAATGTTTTGTTGCAGAGGACCGCAGTGTTCATAACTAGCGTTCTGTGACTGAGCGTTTTAAGGCATTCAGCTCTGGTTCCATTCACCATCACAGTGAATGATCCTGAATCTCTAGAACAACTGAATGTGTTTGCAAATAACCTAAGCAGGGTTCGGTTACCAGCACAGTCTGATGGTTCTCCTCCTCAAACATATTCACTAAACCACAAAATTAAGTTGTGAGGAGAACCAGGTGCTTCTGAGCAGGGAAATCGGCAAAACCTGCTGGACCATGAACCTCCAGGACCAGTGTTTGAGACCCCTGGTCTAAAAATAAAGGGTTCTCTGAAACAACTTGTTACACAAAGAACCTCCCTTGTGGGTTATCCATTTATCCAAAGGATGCGGGTGGTGGTAGCTCCGGGTAGGATACTTGCCTCTGGACCAAGAGGTCATAGGTACGAATCCTACCTTCAGCATACCACCACTGTTGCTCCGGGGAGACTGTCTCCTGTTGTTAGGGAATGGAAGTCCCTAGTACAAAGCGTCTGCTAAGCGCTGTAAATGTAAAGGCATTTAATTGTGAGAAAATTGATGGAACTCTGTTTTAACAGTGCTTCAATCAATCCCTACACTCCTGAATCCTGATAATAATGTCGTTGTTCGCACTGTTAACAGGTCCTGCGGCTTCCACACCCACACACAGCAGTGACAGCTCCAGGCCTGCATGTCAGCCCCTTAATCCGGGGGAAAACACAGATTAGCGCGAGCCTCTCAGCCTTTGTCCTCCACAAGCAACATTTCTCTCTAAATAAACTGAGATAGTGGACCCGAAGATGGTCTACTCCGGACACAGCAGAACACTGGACAGTCAGCATAAAGCCACAAAGTAGTCTGAAGTACTAATTTGTACCAAGTAAAACACACAGAAACACACTCGACCCTCACAGCGACCCACAGAAAAGCCCCCTGAAGCAAAGTTCAGCAACCATGACACAGAATGTAAAAACACAGAACGTTCCCCAAATTATCTCAAGTCAAATCTAGGTTTTTATTGTCATTTCCACCACAGACACGCAGTACACATTGAAACGAAACAACGAGCATCAAAGACAATGGAGCCACACACGAACAGAACAGAACACCACAAGACCACCAAGTGCAGACAGGACAACTCAGACCACTGTTCTCTTACTTTCTCCCACAATCGCCTTCAGCCCAAGAGGTGCCATGATGCTCCGGGGTCCACAGACTCCTCCGTTTACTCTTCACCTCTCTCTCTCTCTCTCTCCCCTCTACAACGCCCTCCCCAAACCCCACCCGTATTCCGACAAGCCCCGCCCCCCAACGAAGCAATTGATGTTCACACCTGCAGCCAAACCCTCACTTCTGAATCTCTCATCACCTAAAAATATCCTTTAAGTGCTCCTTGTTTTGTATTCAGATTATTTCTCGCTTCATTTCATTTTCACATGTGTCGCTTCATCACAGTTATTTTTGTTTAGATTAATTTCTAATAATTTTATTTATAGGCGCATTTCACGACTCTCGAGGTCATTTTACAGAAGTTATAAAAGTTAAAGAATATATACATTAATATATATACATTAATTTAAAAAAATTAGTATATTATATTGTACATGTTTATTTTAAATCATTTTATAGCAGACATTGTTCTGCTCAGATTGGGGACCTTTAAGAACAGTTAGTTTAAGCCACACTCAACGGATACCGAGAGTATATTGCCAGTATTGATCACTTTTCTGTGGTTTTCTTTAGCCCTAAATTTTTTTTTGGCAATGTTTGTGTCATTGATTAACCCTTACAGTCACATTACACCACCGCACACAGTGTGAACATTGGGAAATCCATTCTCTGCATTTAACCCATTCACCAATAGAAGAAGTGGCTGTCAACAATGAGGGGCGTCCAGAAAGCAGTGTGTTGGGGCGGTAGCTTGATCAAGGGCATCAGTGGTGCCACTAGCAGATTATTTATTAATTTAATATTCATAAATCTGTACTTCAGTAGTACTGTACTAAACAGGAAAACTGTTAAAATGTTACTTTTTCCCCTTTTAAGCACTTTTGAGTTTGCTGAAACTTGGTATTGTTTAACTGTTTACGTTTTACATTTGTTTAATTTATACTTTAAAAAATAATTGCAAATGGGAGGGAGAAAATGGCAGATAAATCATACATATATTAGTATTTTTACTACGACTTTTATTACTACTACTACTACTGTTATTATTATTATTATTATTATTATTATTATGAGTATTATTATTATTATTATTATTATTATTATTATTATTATTATTATTATCATTATTATTATTATTATTATTATTGCACCTTGCATAAATGAAAGAAAGTTAATCGAATAGAAAGTCATTAAGAGGTAAAGATTTTTCCATTTGCTTTTTAATTGGTTTTAAACAGTATATGCATACAAAAAATGCAAAGAGAATATAAAAAAGCATTAAACTGGAAACAATCAATAAAAACAAGCCTCTGATTGCCGCAACATTGCCTAGAGTTATTCGCAAAATATGGCTGTGCGTGATTAATTCTATTTTTTCCACATAAATAGATATCCTGTTCAGTTGGTATGAGGGTGGGTTTCTCTCTTTGTTCCTTTCAGTGTTTGTTCCTCACTCTCTCAGGGGGTCCAGCCTGTCAGACCCCTGAGGTACTGATTTCTGGGAGCTTGATTTGTTGTAGAACTGAAGTGATTGTCTGGTTCCGCCCTCATAGGGGCGTCTGGTGAGTGATAGCCTATCAGATCACACGGGGCGGGGAATGTCCTAAAACAGGTGGGATAACAAATAAGTGCGTCCGTGTCTAATCCAGAAATCTCCTGCTGATGTTTTATAATCTCACAGGCTTCCACAGCACGTCCACTCGAGGAAACACATCTGAACAGAAGATCTGACTCTCTGAGCCCCAACTGGCTCAACATCTCACCTACTTGTTGCTTACACGTCTGAATATATATGAAATACATCTTAATAAATTCGACTGTTTATGGACAAACCGGTCTTAAAATGATTAGATACAAAAGACAAACATATATTGAAATACGTATTTGTATTTCATATCTACTTGTTGGCGATTTGGTTTTATTCGATTCGAAATAGAAATCAATATTGCAGTTCGCCATCACTACCACACGAGGGCCTGTTTGCACATGTATGTGTTTATTTATTTATTTAACCGCTTAAATTTTACATCCACACGAGGGCGCCAAATGCATGCTTAAATAAATAAGGAAAGAACAACAAAATTGAAAGAAAGAAAAGAAAGGCAGCTACAAAAGAAGGAAAATGTGAAGTGCGTATTTATTTATTTATTCATTTACCTAATACCTAATGACGAACAAGCAAGTTTAATTTCGGGACGAGTAAACAAACATACGATGGTGCTACAAGCTTGTATTTGCATTACATTTTTACTTGAGGAAACTCTTGCTTTAGGTTAGTAGGTACGATCAATCTATAAATCGACAGACATACAGAGAGACAGACAGGTAAATAGATAGATAGATAGATAGATAGATAGATAGATAGATAGATAGATAGATAGATAGATAGATAGATAGATAGA
>JBBKCR010026626.1:0-11794 GCA_037577295.1 Ladigesia roloffi | reverse complement strand
AGCACAATTTTAAAGGAAACGACAATACATTAAAATAAGAGAAATTATGCAACATTAACAGAATAAATAAAAGAAAACAAGTATTTTTTTTCACTCTTAAACAAAATGGCAATAAATACCTCATCAAACTGGTCTCATTGCTAGAGGATAGATTTGATTACATCATACAGCAGAATATGTTTTATGAGGTACTAAAAAAATCTAAATAAAATGAAGTAAAACTTGGGTTTCAACTTAAAATTAGGGATGAGTGAGTACAGCATTATCTGTATCTGTATCTGTATCTGTATACCAGATGAATTATCTGGGGCTTTAACCGGTATGTTATTTTAAGCATGCAGTTGATATGTGGTGATCAGTAATTGTTATATTTATTGCTGATTAGAAAACTAATTACATGACAGCATCAGCATTGATCTTCAGTTCAGTGGTTTTGATTACAATAACAAACAATCTATATACAGAACATTGTTTTGCAACAATGAATACAACACTTGCGGGCAATTATGAAGTAAAATGTAATGAACAAGAGAGTTCATCTCAATATAACTTTCTTTCCATGCAGACACAGTCAGCTACCCAATGAGAACTTTTATTCAATCCGAGCACAGATATTATCTCATATTACTCGTATGATACTCATACTCTTTAAAAGTGCTTTATTCGTACCGGTTTCAGCCGAGTATCCGGGCTCATCCCTACTTAAAATATTCTAAAATGTTTACCTTCATTGGACATCTAATACTTGACTGTGTTCTATTAACTTACTATTTGAATTTTTAAATTAAACACAATGTTTTGCCACATTTTTCTACACATTTGTTAACTTACTGGGTACCTTTGCTGGTAAAACACTTGCCTGTGAACATTTCTGCCATTTTGCCCTTCAGCAAAACACAACCCTCAGTGTCTTCAGTAACAGGCCATGTGATTATTGACTGTAAGTCTGTCCCTGTAACTTAAGATTGCAAGACTAAATAAATCATGACCGGGGTGTGAGGAGTCTTTTATGATGTTTTCTGCTTTTCTGAGACGATGAGAGCTGTGCAGCTCATCCAGAGAGCGTAAAGGACAGCCGATGATCTCCTGGGCAGTTTATAAAATCCGCTGAAGTGATTTCCTCTGTTCTGTTGTGCAGCTAGAAAACCACACGCACAGACAGTAGCTAAATATTCTCACAATGGAAGAATGATAGAAGGACAGATGCAGATTTTTTTAGGACTCTCAAGAAATAAAGCCTCTGTTGAGCCTTCTTTGACATGAACTCCCAGAACGTGGAGGTCTGGCACTCTCTCCTCTGATGTGAAGTGGTTTAATGTCCTTTTTTTTCCCTGAAGTTCACAACGATCTCCTTGGTCTAGGTTGTGTCCATGTCGTCTCTGTAGGCAGACTCATCCTCCCCAGGAATAAGCCCTACTACAGTGTTAGCGTCTACAAATTTGATGATGGTGTTGCTGTGGTGGGAGGGGGTCATGTGGGTGCAGAGAGAAGAGCAGGGGGTTCAGCACACCACCCTAAGAGGAGCTGATGCTGATGCTGATGCTCAAAGAGATGCCAAGACCCACCATAGCCTTCTTTGTGCATTATGTCAGGAAGTCTTTAATCCATAGACAGGTGGAATGTGGGAGTCCAAGGGCTAACAGCTTACAAACCAATCTATGAGGGAGGATGGGTTTAAAACAGAGCTAAAATCAATAAACAGGAGGCGTGCGTAGCACCCCTGGAGCTCCAGGTGGAACAGGGTAGCATGGAGAGCAACAGCATCCTCAGAAGACCTATTAGCCCTGAAAGGAAATTGGTGCACATGGAAGGTGGAAAATTTTGGCCCTGAATTTTTGAAAGCTCAGGTGCTCCTAGGTATTATGGGTTGTTATCAAGTTACACTTGTGAACATATGTGTTTCTGGTTTCAAAAACAGGTAACAGCTGCCATTTAATAGAACACAAACTATTTTTATTTCATCAGGACATCTTTGCACCTTGCAAGTGTTTAGAGCTTTGTTGACTTTGGGAGCCCACTGGTCAAACCACTGTGGTTGGCTGTGGCTCCCCCTATAGAATGGGAGGGTTTTGTACAACCATTCAGAGGATGTAATTGGAAATGCAAAATGTCCAACCAACAGAGCAAACCACAAATACACTCACCTAAAAAATTATTAGGAATACCTGTTCAATTTCTCATTAATGCAATTATCTAATCAACCAATCACATGACAGTTGCTTCAATGCATTTAGGGGTGTGGTCCTGGTCAAGACAATCTCCTGAACTCCAAACTAAATGTCAGATGCTAGAGGTCAGTGGAGAATGGGCCGACTGATTCAAGCTGATAGAAGAGCAACTTTGACTGAAATTACCACTTGTTACAACCAAGGTATGCAGCAAAGCATTTGTGAACCTACAACACGCACAACCTTGAGGCGGATGGGCTACAACAGCAGAAGACCCCACAGGGTACCACTCGTCACCACTACAGATAGGAAAAAGAGCATGTCCATCCCTCTATGACCACCATGTACTCATCCTGCACCATGTCACAAAGCTCAAATCATTTCAAATTGGTTTCTTGAACATGACAATGAGTTCACTGTACTAAAATGGCCCCCACAATCACCAGATCTCAACCCAATAGAGCATCTTTGGGATGTGGTGGAACGGGAGCTTCGTGCCCTGGATGTGCATCCCACAAATCTCCATCAACTGCAAGATTCTATCCTATCAATATCAAAGCCACATAGAATTAAGGCAGGTCTGAAGGCTAAAGGGGGTCAAACACCATCTTAGTATGGTGTTCCTAATAATCCTTTAGATGAGTGTATACTCAAACAACAAATGTCCAGACACAAAAATTATATATTTATGCAACTGTTTCATACTGCAGGGCCCTAAACATACAAAAATATCCAGTGCCTGACCATGTACATTCCAGCGAACTACCTCACTCTACACCTTCAGTACATCTCATATTACATTCTAGACTTTCAAAACCACCTGCACTTTAAACTCTGATTACTACTGACTGCTGAAACACTTATATTCTCTTACTTGATTTGATAAGCATATCATTTGCATAGAAATAAGCAATGTACTTCGATGCTGCTAACTATCTTCTGTGCAATGATATATGTATGGTGCAATATTAGGTTTACATCACATTCACACTATACTGTTACTCTGCTGTATTGTATATTCACTGTATTGTTTCAGATATACATCCTATTCACGCTATATTTTACACTGCTATATTGTCTATTTATTGTATTGTTACTTGCACTTTGTTAATACTGTAACTGCCTCATTTACAAGAGTAATCACACATACAACATTGGTCCCGCTGGATGGTTTACATCCCATTTACACTGTACTGTTACATTACATTACTATACATTGCTGTGGTGTCTATTTATTGTGTTGTTCCTTTTGTATCCTGCTCTCTGTTGAATGTTGTAATATTTTGCTCTGTGGTTAGTAGAGAAATGTTTTATCACACTAAGACCACTGAAGTGTTCTTCAAGAGAACAACTGCAAAAAAAAGGATACATTTTTGGACGCATTGTGTATACGAGTGTAGACACACCACCAAACGTCAAACACAGTGACAGACAGTTTCCAGATCAAAAGATAATATATTTTTCCTTTCTAAACTATTTAAAAATTCTTTACAGCTTGGACGCAAAGGTCTATGAAAGTGGTAATCTACTGAAATGTTCTTCAGAAAACCAAAAAGTTGTTCTTCTACATTTCTTATCTTACCAAAGAACCCACTACAGTAACCTGTTCTTCAATAAACAAGAGTGTTTTTTACAATTGTATCAAATAATAAAATTTGGAGGCTTAGCTATCTAATTAAATGTTCTTAACAAACTCAAACATGGTTCTACAAGGTAACTGCACCAAAGAATAAAAATTTGGTATATTTAGGAAAGTAAAAGTTCAGCATTCTGCCCAAGTGCTTTATCCACGCAATTGCACCAAAGACACCAATTCGTTATAAGGTTATCAGGAAGACAAAATTGGTTCCTCTGCACAACTGCACCAAACAGCCTTTTTGGAAGCATGGCAATCTGCTGAAATTTTCTTCTACCCAAGAACATTTTTTTGGATGCTTTGTATTTGTTATCGTAGACAAAGTGACAGCCAGGCCGACATTTAGAAAGTGTGCAGCCCGGCAGTAATCCCAGACAGACATTCGTTCCTCCTGGAGTCCCTGAGGTAGTCAATCACATCTGCTTCACCCCCAGCACTCAGCACCATCTGGGGCAGCTGAAGAGGAAGTGGGGAGAAGATACAATGCAGCTTGAAGTGATTTAGTAGGTATGTTGTGCGTGTGGCAGGTACCTCAGGGGCGTGTTTTGTCATTTCCCAAATCGGAACACTGACGTTCCTCTTTAAATACTTATCTGGGCCCTTCAGGCAAGCAGAGACAATCACAGCAGATTCTCTTTTATTTTCCTCAACAGATATCGTCATAAAACATCTTAACATCTCGGCCAAGATCAAGAAGGTTAGGTTGGCGTTAAGTGGAAAAGCAGATGAAATATTACAAAGCATGCACCAGGTGGTCAGAGTATGTGCATTCCTAAAAGACCCAGGTCCTTCATTTTCCTTATATTTTAGTTTTTTCAAACGTTTTGACAATTCTGAGGTTTATATACTTAAAACATTTCAACAATTCATTTTACATATTTTTTTTTACCTTACAATGAATTATTACTCTTTTAAAAAAATATGTGTGTTTCCATCATATGGACCCTTAAAAAAAACTATTTTCCATGATATAGGGCCCTTTTTTAAATCATTTTTTTATGACATGGGTTTTTTATGATATGGATGATGTCACAGAATAACTGATTTGTAAATATGAGATAAGTATGACAAAAAGGGAGCTTCATAAATAGGCTACTACTACTACTACTAATAATAATAATTATTATTATTATAATTATAATTTCCTGTGCCATAATCCATGTATGTTGCAATATTAGGTTTACTACTCATTCACACTATACTGTTACTATGCTGTACTATATATTTACTGTATGGTTTCAGATATAAATCCTATTCACACTATAATTTACGCTGTTGTATTGTCTATTTGTTGTATTGTTACTTGCACTTTGTTAATCCTGTAACTGCCTCATTTACAAGAGTAATCCCCCATTCACACTGTACTGTTACATTACATTGCTATAGATTGTTGTGGTGTCTATATATTGTGTTGTTCCTTTTATATCCTTCTCTTTGTTGAATGCTGTGGTTAGTGGAGACATGTTTCATCACACTAAGACCACTGAAATGTTCTTCAAGAGACCAAACATGGTTCTTCTGTGCAATTACCCAGACAGATAAAAGCTGTGTCCAGATCCAAAGAGAATATATTTTTCATATTCTACACATTTTTTTAATTATTTACAAAAAAAAGGAGCTTCATATATAGGCTATGACGACTACTACTAGTTCTACTACTACTACTTTCCTATTACTAACACTACTACTACTACTACTACTACTACTACTAATAATAATAATAATTTTAATTTACATCGAGCTTTTCTGAAATCCAAAGGCATTTTCCAGTCTTGTTGTGTGGCAAGTTCTTTACCAGCAAAACTTTTCTTAAGGGACTTTTACGTGGGGATTCTTAAAACTTCTAAAATTATTCAGACTCTCACATCTGATTTCAAAAATGTAAATTCCAAAATCCAAACATTGAGAAATTCTTATTCTAACCAAAAACAATTTTTGGGGGGCATCACTGAGGAGGCGTCCTCAATTTTAAAGGATAAATGGAGAAATGAAAGGTGCCATGACTCATGACATAGGCAAGAACTGGCTTATGCGCACGGTGAGTTAGGAAAGGCTCATTCATACTGTAACCCAGGAATATTTAGGGTAATAAAGGAAAGTGTATTCTCATCTTGAGACAAAGGATATCATTGTATATTTCCCAGACTATCCTAAGCTGGCTTGTCTTTTCCTTTTCTGGGATAAAAATTTTCTTGTGACTTGAAACTATTTTTTCCCCTTTTACCTAGGAATTATTATTTTTAACTTTGTGGCAAGAAATTGTGACATTATTAAACTTTGGCCCTGGGAATTATTATGTTTATCCAGGTGACAAATCACAAATCACCCTCAGTTTGGTGTCCAGGTTAAAATGAATAAGTGGAGAATTAATCTGGTTTGCACCACAGGACACAGAAGATTTCTGGTCAGAAAATGGTTATACCATAACAACATCTCATAACCAATTACCTATATAAATATAAAGATGCAATGTAAAATGTGAAGTATGCAAAATGAATTCTACAAGGATGTGGATAAAGATTGCAATAAATAATAAAAAAAAAACAAGAGCCCTGTTTCACTGTTCCAGCCTCCAAGACGATGTGCCCAAGAAAACCAGTCTGGTAGCCAATTACAGTTATGTTCCAGTAGACCCTCCAGAGCTTAACCAGCCTTAGAACACATATAACATTTACATTTGCAATGAGATACATGTAGATTACATACATTTCATCCCACATCATGGACATTTCTTCATATACTTTCCCTTTTTGAACAGAGCCAATGCTAGTCATTGGAAAGTGTTCTTCTGGTCTGAAAGGGCCTCAGAGGGATGTGCTTCTCTGCAAGGACGTTCTAACAAAACCTCTTTTTACAAAGGCCAAACCTTTGGCTAGAAGCATCAATGACTGATTGTCTGCAGCATGAGTTGTTTTGCTGGCTTAAACGGATTCAGGACAAGGTGCTATCAAGATGCCAGGGCTCAGATTAAGGTAGTGTTGAAATCTGAGGGTGGACATGTTTATGGTCTTTGTCAAAAACAACAACCATGTACAACAAAATAACTGGGGCTATGCCATGACAAACCCTTGGGAAAAAAGGTTCTTTAAAGAATCACTAGTTTCAACTGGAAGACCAAGGACTTGCACTAAAATCACAAGAAAATCCCAAAAATCCAAAGAAAGATGTTCTGGGGCTCTGCTGTGGAAAAGCTTTCAACAAATTGTTCTGTAGAGAATTATTGGTTTAAATCTGAAAAAATAAAATCTCAAGAATCCAATCCACTACCATTATTTTCAAGAGATGAATGTTACATTTTAACATTCATCTCTTTAGAGAAATATTGGCTTAGAGTCAGCGACTGTGTTGCCATAGAGAGGTTGTATCTTCACTCCCATCTGAGGTTTCAGTAGTAAGCCTGTTCTTTTGAATAAAAGCTGAAAGGCAGCTCAGGGATAGACAGGCCTAGGGAGAATGTCTCCCTTTACTACTGCCTCAGCCAGGTCATCGTTATATTTGGCAAGCCTTCCAAGAGCCAAAGCGTCTGTTTGCTGAATAGTTGGGACGGCGTCCAACAGAAGAGGCCTCAGAAGGGACATTACACCTCAGCCAGGAGGGGAGAGCACGAGTGTAAGAGGAGGAAAACAAGAGCAAGGAAACACTTGAGGGCAACTCAGAGGAAGACTTAACCTGTCCTATTTCAATATTACAGAACTACTCTATTATGTACAATAACAGATGTCTAACCTATCTTAGCACTACTAGTAATTCACTTAACTGTTATTGACCTATAGTATTATACTCAGCACTGGTGTCTATATCATCGTCTATTTCATATTTACTTTTTTCTGCAAAATTATTTATTGGCAGAAGTAACATGAGTAACACTGATAGAAGCAGTTCTATAGAGTCTGATTTCAGCCTAGCCTACACACATATTGCAGTTATGATGGACTAAAGCTGATTGCATGGCATGAAGAATGATAGAATAATGTCATTAAAAATGTTTAATATTTCATAACTTATAGTTTGACTCAAAGTTACACTTCACTAAATGCTGTGCTTGTATAACCATGTATGTGACAAAAATCAATTATTTATGATTGTAAGAACACATAAATCACAGTTAAAATGTCTCATTATTACAGTTATGAAATAAAACAGCAGTGCTTGTTTCTTTCACTCTTCTTTTGCAGATTTATACAGAGATTTGGCCACAGGTCAAATTACATGTTTTTGTTGATTTTCTTATAAGAACAAACCTTTTTGCATAGTTTCTATTAATTTGCTAATTTGCTAGTGGAAACGAATAAATATAAAACAGAACTTTATATTTATATATATATAGATTCCATGAAAAGTGAGGAAACACTTGGAGGCAAATCAAGACTTCATGATTCATAACACTGTGCAATTACAAGAAATTTTTTTATTTATTGCCATAAAGACTGTAAAGTTTAATTTGTTAAGACTGAGTATAAGCATTCATTTATTTTAGTGTTAAAAGTGAATATAAGATCAGTACAAACCTCACATGCTTGATTACTCTCATAAGAGTAAAGTGATAAATATACCACTATGTTTCTATCTATAGCTCGATGTCAAGAATAATGAAATAATTTAACACAAGGCCGATTGCATGTGAAAGAAAGGAACAAGTAAGTTCAACTTAAAAGAGCTGAAGCTGCAAACTGAGGGCCTTTGATTTTTCCAGTTTTAAAAGTAGAAAAATTTTAATTGAACATATGTGAAATTAGGGAATAAAAGAGTGGAAACCCATGAAGAAATATTTTTCCCTTCCCAGTCATCTGACTGGGAATCTATAAAATATCCATCTCAATGCTAATCTATATATGAATAGACAGGGATATTAAACAAGGAAGCTAAATATTTTGGTGTAGCAAAGTAAAAGAAAGTCCTGTGATCAGTGTTTGTTCAACAGAGAAAAAAAAACAGACACAGTCCAGGTTGAAAGATCGCTAATATAATTTAGTTTATCTTAGCTAACGTTAAAGCCCTCTGAAACCACCAGAGTGCTGAAACCGCTTTAAATTAATTAAAGTAATACAAGTAAGAAATAAAAGCAATGCACCCAAAAAAGCTTTTGATTATTTGTATGGTAAACTTCTATATACATAATCCCACCTGGATACCTAACGTTCTATTATCCCCACTCCAAACTCCGCCCACTGTGCAGCGTTGAACTTGCAGCTTAACTCTATAGGGCAGTGGGCGTTTTTTTAATGCAGGTAGGGGGAAAAAATAGTCGCGTTATTGTCCAACTGTTGTCATGGTAACTAGGCAGCTGCCACCGGCGACTCCTCTGTGGGTCCTCTGTGGTTATTAATTTTTTTTTTTTTTACATTTACACACAAAAAAACAGGATTCCACATGTTTTAAACAAAGATTCCAAATATTGTCTTTTAAACAGTATTTTTTTTTAATCATTGTAAATTGTATTTATTTTTATTATTATTTATAAAGACTCAAGAAGCAGAGTCCCACAGGAAAGTGAGGAATTAAATCCGGCTTCAGTTATTTCTCAGGACGCGAATGTAGTTGTGAAAAATTCATGAGAACAGCATTAAAATATATGATTTACTTAAAATGTTATTTACACGCAAAAAGAAGGTTTCTTTGTTCCATTCTTCACTGCACGGCAAATTGTGGATGTTTGTTTCTTCCCCTTTTGAAGTTGCTGAGCATAAGCTTCTCCATCCATTTCATTCAAAATATGGTAATGCCAACCTACCACTTGGTTTCTTTAGCAAAATGATGATAAATTCTGTCGGCACGGAGATTTATAAATGCATACTCGCTGTTGATAGTTTTAAAGGCTTCGTGACTAAAGGTGGCATCAGTTTATCGTCTGAATTCCCACCCTGACCTGAAGGTTTGGAGAAACTGAACAACCTAAATGTTGACATGCTCCCATTGTATTCTTAAATTTTCCGTAGTATAACGGCCGATTTCCTAATTCCATGAATATGTAATATTTAGTCTTTATGACTGAGGGATACAACCATTTTACCTTTTTTATTCAACACATAGATAACCCCCCAACAATCCCCAAATAATGCCAGATAATCCCAAAATTGGCATGAAATTACGTGAGAAATTCTCACCACCTCGCCTTCCCCAGGAGAAAAAAATTACTTTTTAATTCCATGACTGGACATTTATGCTGCTTTTAAACTTTGTTCCCCAACAAACCGGTGTGAACTGAAGTTATTTATAATTTTCTTGACTATATGTTCAAATGTTACTTATGAGTTAAATAAATAATGAAATGGTTAAATGCTAAGTTGATCTTCTAATTCAGTCAGTGGGCCAGTGGCATTTTGTAGAGTAAATACGAACTGTCTTGTTCAAGGCCAGAAATAAGGTCACACATTTCCGATACACTCACACAGAAACATACAGAATTTCAAATTAGTGCATTTTTACATGTATTTTTTTAGCTTTGTAAAATGGGCTCAACTCTCATTAGCAGATTCAGTAAATATTTCAAATGATCTTGCCTCCGGTTAGTTATTTCCCAGAAGACTGACAATTTTAAACTGGATTTTAAATCCCATTGATATTTTATTACAGGAGAAGAAAAAAAATCACTCGGGATAAAAAAAAATACTAACATAAAAACTTAACTTATGTTCCCGCGTAAAATATATTTTTAAACTTGTGACAATCTGAATGGCTTTGCTTGATTTAATGCAAACGCGCGGACGCCTAAGTCTCACGGACAGGTGGCGCTGTTGTCCAGTTGTGCGACCGCACTGGCAAAAACAAGTAAACAAAACATACATATTTTTGTTTTGTTTTTTGAATTGTTGCTTTTAATTCACTTTCTCCTATTAAATCTGGCTGGTCTGTTTGTTGGCTGCTTTAATTCTGTATTATTTGTATATATAAACAGGAGCTGACCGTTTAAGGAGCTGAAGATCAATACAGTTTTTGCTTCTGACCAGCATTTTAGTGGCTATTTTAACGCCGAATTAATAATGGGGGGTCAACTAGCCAGAGGCGCCTGTTTACATTCCTCATACAGATAGACTAGCAGTTCAGCATGCCTGGGAGCTAAACATCTAAAGGGGAATTTTGGAGAAGTCTGTGTGCCTGTGGAGGGCAACCGTTTTCTCTTCTATCCATCCTTTACCACCTTATTTAAACTCGCCACACCATCCGGACCACATTATAAATTACACATTTCTTAGATTTACTCAACTGATTTACCAAAAATGTTCTAAAAATGAGCGAAAGTGTTTTTGACTAGTTAACCACACCATAACCGGTGTTGGTGCCATTTACATCTAGGTTTACTAAAGGTTCCTATTTTTATTGTTCTTACTCTTATTGCATTTGGGCAGCACGTTTACCACCATGGAGAACATATACAACATGAGTAAAAAACACAATGTATTCAAATAATCAATAAAATAACACCTGCCGAACCATTTAAAGGTGAAGAAATAGAACACATTTCTGGAACACAAAGAATCGCGGGAATTGCTAGAGAGCTTTTTTTCCCATAAAATAAAAAGTTTGCATCAAAAAAAGGCAAAATCAAGGGAATTTTAATTTATAAACTACTATACATTTCACATTCCGTTTATCTTTACTATTTCCAAGCTAATAATAAAAAATAAAATAATGTAAGACATACTGTAAATTTCACCCAGCAGGAAATTTAAACAGCTTTCAATTTTAAATGTACTCACAATGTCTTTAATAAGTTAAGTTACTTAATATAACAAAACTTGTTTTGGGTTACTTAGGCTTCAAACTAACTTAAATTTGAGTAACTAGCTTGACTGAAGGCAATAAGTTTGCAGGACATTTTTTAGTTAAATTAATAACGTTTCTGAAAACATACTCTTTGATGGCCGTGAAAATATGGTACCTTTTCCCTTCTAATACAGTAATCTTACTCTTACTCTTATTCTATTGTTATTCTTATTTGCACTATTCTGATGTCTCGTGTTGATCTGTGTCTGTGTAATGTGGCGGTCAC
>JBBKCR010026616.1:0-11794 GCA_037577295.1 Ladigesia roloffi | reverse complement strand
CAGGCAGGTCACGTGCTGGGGGCTGTGATCAGTTCCAGTGTGAGAGCTGGACTGGAGCTTCAGTGTGGTGTAGTGGAGCAGGAGAAGTAGCAGCAGGGCTGGTTGGGCTGAGATGTGAGAGTAAAAGTGACAGCAGGTCCGACAGAAAACTGTGTTTATTCTGAACGTGTCTGGGTGTTTTACTCCATGACGTGGTGGTTCAGGAGAGGAGGTGGAGGGGGGTCCGGGAACTCCGGGAGGTCCGGGAGCTGGTAGCCTAGGCTAACAGTTTAGCCTAGCAGGAGAAGAGTGACACACACACACACACACTCTCGGAGGACATAAACCTGCTCTCCTGCGGAGGGCCACCAACCTGCAGCTCACTATCAGGTAAATCCTCAGATAAACTGCTTTTTTTCCAACATTATTTGTCTGTCTGGGCTGCCAGATCAACCTCTTAGCTTAGCTTCGTTAGCGCTACGACAGCCAGGAGACAGTTCAAGCTTTCAGATCATAAGTCAGTTTATTAACCAAGTTTATTTAGAGGTTATTTAGTACAATTTAACGAAGTAACTACGAGTTTACTAGTGCTAAGATGTAATTAACAGTATACAGACATTTAATTTTTAGTCTGCCATCTAGTTCACCAAAGTCCATAATTAGGCTAAATGGTAACTAAGGTAACATTAACTTCAGTTTTAGTCTTTGGTTGTGTAACAATAAATATTCCTTTTTGGTTGACCAAATTTTGGTCATTTTGTTTTATTTACAGCCAATTTGTTTGTATAGAACGCAGCTAATATTAATTAAATGAAGATGACATATTTGTAAATTTGGCACGGAAAGATTTTGCAAATTTGGCACGGGTTGCTATCAGTGTCCACCACCCGAAACACCACCATCATCATGACCAAACCATTTCTGTAACAAGAAAAAAAGTTTTCTGGTCCTTCCTTTCGTTTTCTAAACATTTATTAATGTAGGGCTGTGGAAATAAACAGGAAATTCTTCGGTCTCTACGGTCGTCTTGTGATTTTCACATCACGTTTTGATGTGTATTTTCTCAAGCTGTGATTTCAGTGTACTGTTATGTACACAGGCTTATCCCGAGGAGAAAGGTGAGATCGGTCACTGGACTGGATAAGAAACTTAGAAGAGATTAATGCCCAGTGGAGTTATGAGGCTGCTGGAAAAAGTGGACGTACTTATTACTCAGTTAATCTGTTCCTTCGGGTTTGGCAGATTGAAAAGCTCCACCATCGTCATCTTCAAAGTTGAAACGCTGTAGTGTTTTTCTGTTTTCCTACTAAAAATCAAGGCTTCCTTGATTTTTTTTTCTTTTTTTTTCTAAGTATCTGTTTATTTTTCGATATTATTGTCTGTTTGCATGTTTTTATCATGTTTGCATGACCTGATAATGGGTCATCAAAATCATAATTTTTTATTGAGCCTAGAGGAAATTACATATGTAATATGACTATAATAATAACTATATAAAATCTAAATAAAAATTTGTACCCCCCCCAAAAAAAAAAAAAAAAAAAAAAAAAAAGATCATACATATAAAAAATTGTGTAAGGTTGCACAGCTGTAAACAAAGTCAGATGGAAACACTAATTTATGTGCATTTATGTGGAGCATAATATTTCTGAATTGAAACTTGAATTTTGAAGGGCTTATTGCTTGGTTTTGTAAATGTTTTATTGATATTGTTTAACAATAACCCCATAACTTCATGAATGGTTAATGTAGTAATAATAATATTAATAATAGTAACAATAATAATAACTGGATGCATTTCTGTGAGAAAATGTGAAGGGTGATTGCATTGTTGCTATAAAAGGAGTGTGTGGAGACACCCAAACATACATGGGTTATATGGGGAAAAAAAAAAATTCTCTTTATTCTCTAATGCTCTCTTTATTCAGTGCCCAGCGTCTTTGTGCTTAACTGCTGAGATAACGTAACTCTGGCTCTTACCAAGGACTGCTGAACACAAGGCTGTATTCACAGGAAGATTATTTTTTTAATTAAACCACAACAAACAGTGACACACATTTTTTTATAAATGACCTGATCAAAAATCGGAACACTCACGCTCCACAACGGATGTTAATGGACATTTTGACTTCGGAACCTTGCTTGTATTTCTAAAACTGTAGTGAGACGTTTTGCCAAATGCTAGCTCTAAAGAGAACAATGATAAAAATAAAGCTTACGATGAGCATGCAGTCTAATAGAACACGACATATTATACCTCTTTTTAAACAATTTATAATACATCTAATGCTTTATGTCACGTTTGGGATATTTTATAGAAGCAGTAGAGGCACAAATAGAAATACAAAAGGATGCAAAAAGTGAGTTTTGCCTAATATAGCCCCTTAAATGTAGTTGATAGTGACAGTTTTACGACGTGTTTTGTCCCCAGCTGCCCCACAGAGAGCCTTTATGTTCCAGTCAGTCAGTTTTGAGTGGTGAAAGTCTTTCCTCTGCGTACGTGAGCTCTCAAAGCCGTAATGTTTGCTTTGCAAGACACACAGCAATCTGTATAAACCACCTGACTTGTGACACTGTTTCACCATAAGCTTTAACATGATTTGAATGTTCTCTGTCTGTCCATTCAGAGTGAATCATGACTCAGAGGGGCAGCCTGGCCTCCGTGACCCTCGCTGTTGAGGGGATGACGTGCGGCTCCTGCGTGCAGACCATAGAGCAGGAGATCAGTGGGCTTCCAGGCGTCGTCCATATAGAGGTAAAGATTCAAATTCAAATTTTATTTGTCACGTACACAGGCATACACAGTACGATATGCAGTGAAATGCTTGTACGACCGCCGGTGACCTTAAAGAAAAATTCAATAAAATAAAATAAAAATAAAATATAAACAAAACCTAAATATAAGGAATAAATATTAATTAAAAAAAAAGAAATGAAATACAGAGAAAATAAATGTAACTAGTAAAAATAAACAACCTGTACAATTAAGGGCATAATAAAAAATATTTCAGAGATATAGAAATATAGGGGGGGGGAATATATATATAAAATTTTTTAAATGTTTTAGAGTGGCATTAAAATGTTTTAAAGTGGCAAAGTGTCATGTGCAAGTGACTTATGAAAGTGACATATGAGCAATAAACTCTGTGTAGTCAGATTGTGTGTTCTTGTAGAAGCACAACCTCACACCTTCAAAGAAGAAGCAACTTTAAGCTTACCGAACTTCATGTTCAGTGTTAAGATTTTATGCTTCTTTTCTGGCGGTTTCGGTTGATCCGTTCTTCATGAAATTTTATATAGATCAGCGGCTTGTATTTTACCACAGCATTTATCTGAACTATCTGAACCATTCTGCACTCCTGCCCTTCGCATCGTGTGAACTTTTTATGACAAATGGACAAACAGAAAGAGTCTGGAAATGCTAGAAATAACTCGTATATCGTGTCTTTTGCGCGCTCAAGTCCATTTCAAATGTAGACGCGCGGCAACTGGCTCATAATGGAAGCGACGCGGTCAAGTGACAAGATTCAACCAATTAGCTTCCTTGCCTTTTCCGTTACACTGACCAAAGGTGGCTTCACGGGAGAAGCTCTGTTTACTGATGTATGGGCCAATTTTTTCTAAAATATAATCCAACTGGTCCTTGTGAAATCTGAAATAGGCTTTGAACTTCCTGTTGTCCAGACGGAGCTCCTGGATCTGGTGAAATTCCGTTTTTTCCGTTTTTGGAGAATGGGGTTTCTGCGTAAATAAATAATGTAGCAGAGTCACAGTGAGTGTTTTTTGTTGGTGGAAATCCACTGCAAATGGTTGCTTAGCAACGAGAGACACTTCCGGAGCGCAAGCGCCCGAGCGCTTTTAGAAAGAAAGACAAAGCGACGGTGCCTCGCGCTTTCCACGCGTTTTTAGGCGCGATATGTGAACGCCCCCTTAAGAAGGTTTTTCCTTCTCCTGTAAAGTCCGTGTTTCAGAGATGGAAGATCGTGTTCCCGGGACAGAATGATTCACGTGGCTCATCAAGTGTCTGAGGACTGGAGTTGAAAATATGATTCTTCCATTTTGATAGTCAGTGCAAGGCACTTGGACAGTACAGTTTATCTGATATAAAACACTTGAACTGTACAGTACTACATTCTGAGCCACAACACATTGTGTAATATATGGCTTTGGATCACCTTGTTGGGGTAAATTGACTGTTTCTGGCTGTCAAACTGTCAAACTGTCTTATCTTTGACATACTGAGTAGATTCAAAGTGCCTAAAGACTCTCTATATGGACAAACTTATTGGGATGCCTGACCATTACACCCACAGGGACTGTAATGACAATGCATTAAAATACAAAGACTTTAATATGGTTTAATATGGAGATATAACAGCTTTCACTCTTCTTGGATAGCTTTCAACAAGGTTCTGGAGCTTCTCTGGGAATTTGAGCCCATTCGTTCTGTACAACATTAGATGTAAGGTGTCTAACTCAAACCCTGGAAAAACAGGTGTGTCCCAATACTTTTGACCATAGCGTATACTAAGTTCCTAGATAATGAAATTCCAACCACTCAGCATTCAGCAACACTAGTATACTGATAATCACCTGATCATCTGCTCCTGGTTCTTCACTGGTTCAGGACTTCAGTTAGATGCTCTTTGTTCTGGTTGAATGACTCAAACGTAGGTCACTGTGTGGAGAACCATTCCTCTGAATCCTGGGAGTAAAATATAGGGGAAAAATGAGGGGTGGCTCCAGACACTGTTGCACAACACTCTACATTTTTTGTAGAACGTCTAAAAGAAATCGTCTCAGCATCTGAGACCTCTGTTTTATGCGATTCTCTCCATTGTTCCTTGAGGCATCAATCAATGTACATTTACATCCTGACTGGAAAGGCGTCTAGTGTGTAAACATTTACTCAAATTTACACTGCTGTCACTGTGGATTAAGATACTCTAAAAAGACAATGTCAGAAAGCATGCTTAAACATTATTCATGTTCGATAGGCTTATAATCGCATAGAGCCATGATGAGATTAGAACTGCCTGTTCACTGTCCATCGTCTGTTAGTCAGACTAGTTTTACTGTAGCTCCAATTTACTTGCATGTGATTTGTCTGAAGTGAGTTTGGAGCCAAAAAAACGTATTGGGAAGTCCAACACGGACTTTTTAATGATATTGCATTCGGATGTAAAGAGTTTAATATGGAGTTTACATTTATAACAGCTTCCACTCCTCTTGGAACCGTTTCCACTCGTTTTTGGAATTCATTCTGTAGAGTGTTTATGAGGTCAGACTCAGGCTACTCAAATTCTTCCACACCAAACACATCCAGCCATGTCTTTATGGAGCTCGCTTTGTGCACTGGGACACAGTCATGCTGGAATAGAAAAGCATCTTCCCTAAACTGGGTCCAGATTGTTAAAAGCATGGCGATGTCCAAATGTCTTGGTCTGCTTGACATTTCTACACCTGTTGCTGTCTGTGTGACTTGAAACCGATGATTTTAATAACAATTATATCTGTCCCAATACATTTGTCACTACAATGTAGTTCTAAAACATACGTTTTCTCGTTCAGTGTCACAAATAAGGGGGGAAAGACCAAAAAAGTTCACGTTTGCCCTTTAAATACAGGTACTTATGCTTGAAATACCTTGTATGTAATAACATTTACATATCCTTGGTTTTTGACATTTTCCACATCTACTACAAACAATAATATTCTGTAATTTTAGTGCAGATTTTAACCTACTAAAAAAAATAAGACTATGCATCTCTGTAGCTAGATAATTAACACAACATGCAATTTGACCAAGGGTACACTAACTTCTACACATGGCATTATTTGTACAGTGTCTTCTGATTTAGATTAGCATACCTATTATTTTTCCGATTAAGGTGAATACAGTTTTTTGAGTACATTTCTATTTGTTTTCATAGCTTGTGAGTTTCACTCGGAAAGAAAAAATAATGCTTTAATAATCAGACCAGGAAAGTAAATAATACTTTTTTTTTATTATTGTCCTTCCTGGTCTGAATATTGAGATAAAAATCAAAGTTCAGCTTTGCCTTTTTAGTGCCATGCAGGTTTGGTTCCATTCGTCTTTATCTGCCACTCTTTTTTTATTGCTCTGTCTAAAGGCACTTAAGTTTTGAAAGGCAGTGTTTAAAAACATAAAGTTGCCTAGTGCTCTTTCAGGACAGCGTGAATGATAGCTGCAGTGTTCCTGTGGTGTGTTAAAGGCTGTCTTTAGTTGCTATATATAACGAGTGATGGACTGACTGCAGGAAGAGCTAAAAGAAAAGAGAGCAGAGGTATGATCTTTAAAAACACTTTTGGGAACGGTTTGGAATCAGCCTTTATTATTTCTAGACGTTACAGCACTGCGCATTGTATCTTATTGTTTTGTCTTATTGTGACCAGCAAGTTATCTTTAGGTTAGTGTGTTAACTTGGTGCTAGCATACAATTGCAGTCAATAGTTTGGACTAGAGGTCGACCGATATGGGTTTTTCAGTAGCCGATGCCGATATTTTGGAGTCAGGGTCAGCCAATAAATGCTGCCGATATTTTTTTGCCCAATACTTGAACGTTTCCCCCTCTATTGGATATAAAATATCACACTAATAACACAGATAGATACCCAAAATTTCTCAACTTGCAATTTATAGAATAATGACCTAAATATAAATATAAACTTAAATAACAGAAACAAAACTTACCAATAACATCACAGCAGCATCAAAATATTTTTGTGCAATTATTGAGAAAATTTTAAACATGCACATTCCTTTTTGTATAATGTTCAATTCTAATCCCACTTCCGGCCCCTCCGAGTCTAAGAGCTGCAGTTTGTCGTGCAGGAAACACAAACAACACTCTTCACAATTAGGCCACCAGCTGCCCCTCAATCCTAAAATATTAACTTGTGGCTAGATTGTTAGATCAGGACACTATAAAGACTCGTTGTTACTTACTTTGGACTCCACAATTGTTGATTATATTGAGATTATTTTACATATTTGTTCTTTACAAAATTCATGAGAAGCTTGTTTTTTTTAGTATGCATAGTAAATATTGTAAAATAACTTGTAGTATAGCAGCTCACAGATCTTACAAAAAAATTAATAAATGTATTTACAAATATATTAATAAGTATCTTTATAAAGAATTAAATGAAACTATTTAATTAGTAAAACCACCCAATGATGAACCAGATTGACCTCAGTCTACAAGGTCACAGTCTGTCACAGTTGGTGTCAAAATTGGGAGTTGTGGTGGTAAATATATAAACCTATGTGTATTATTTTCAAAAATTCATGGATATTAAAGATTATGTCTATTTTTAGGCTGCTGCGCCCTCTGAACCCATGAAAGATAAACAACTCAAACCCTGTTGAACTCGCAGCACTCAATATTGAAAGTTGGCTACTGGGCTGTGAAGGACAGACACTTTGTAGTTGCTGCTTCTGATTTGATTTAGCTTTGCTTTCATGTAAACAATGGCCTGTTATGTTGACGACTCTCTAATGATTTGCTCTGGGATAAATAAATGTTTCTGATCCTGATGATCCAGTGATTATTAAAGCAGAAATTAGAACATTTTAATGCTAGAGCCATTTTCACCCACACTCTATCTGTGCTGTATGACATTCTGTCAATTAATACATTCAGAGGGTCCTTATGCTAGCCTCAGCTTTGGGCTGGGACTGTTTTACAGCAGTACACCGGAACACACAGGAGATTGCTCTATATTTGCAGTATAGCTGTCTTTATAGATTACCGTAGCAGTCAGTTAACTCAGTGGTGAATTGAATACATTTACAGTTTTAATAAGGCTACACAATAAAAATAAACGCTGTTATTTTTTGGTTTTGTTTTTAATTGCCCTTTTCAAGTCTGCGAAATTTGTGGTGATTGAAAATAAACCAGAGAGATGTTCGGAATGCAAAGTGGTAGAAAATGAAATAACAATGGAAAGATGGACATCCAAAACCAGTAAAAAAAGAAAAACAAGGTGCCAGCCCACATGCTTAATGCGCTCAAAGCAGTTTAATGCAGTGAACACATGCTTAATGCTCCTAAATGCTCTGGGAGTGTTAAGCATTATGGGTGCCTTGCTTTTCTTTGTTAGGAGCGTATGTGTCTCACCAAACCCCCGCCCTGGTTCCTGTTAATATTGCAAGAACGGGAACAAAGTCACATATTTTGTAGATATTTTTACATTTCCGTGTGCTTTGTAGACTCACTAGCAGTGTAAACCATGTGCAAAGCCAAAATAAATAAGGTTTTTACAGTCCGGGGATGGTACATTTTGTTTTTCTCAGCCGTAAAACTCCTTATCAAGAGCCATTAACTGTTGTAAACTCAATCAAACCGCAGAGTTTCCAGGAATCAGAGTGTGGCCCTCGGTGTCAGGGGTCTACATGGGCAGCCCAAGAGCTGTAGAGTCATAATGGGATTTACTAATGTTCCTCCCCTGAGGTCTGTCATGTAATTGAGGAAAGCCATTCATCTGAATGGCTCCTAGAAACAGTCAAATTGTTGTTAATTTGTTCTGCCCTTTTCCTTTATTGTCCTTTTCCCCTGCAGGCACAGGGCAGACAAGCAGATAATGTAATTATGTGGGCATTAGAGGCAGGGCTTTGCTCTTACGAGCGTGTGTAACAGAGCCTTGCCCTTTGTGAGACATGAACAGATTTTGTCATTGCTGGTCAATAACGTCACATGTCAAAAGCTGTTAGTGTTTTTTTAGGCCTGAGGATAGTATGACCACCTTCGTTAGGCTTGTCGTTTGTGTTGTTCAGACACTAATTGTGGAACTGTACATTAGTTCTGTCATCGTCTTATAGTAAAGCGATCCATGACTTATACAGACATGACGGTTGTTTAAAATGATTTATTTGGCCGATTAGAAAGTGTGGTTTTCTCGGTAAAACAGAATGTAGTTTAGGAATACGTACAAGTAATTGTGCATGCAGTAAAAATTAAGAAATTTCAATTAAAAAGCCACAATCAAGAATCCTATTGACCCTGGAGGAAATGGTTTAAAAAACAATTCTTTTTGCATATTAAGTTTGCAGATTAAGTTTGTGTGTATTGCATGGACTTGCTCAATTCCTCAAACCATACATGTTTAATTTAATGACGGGTTGAATAGATTAACAAGGTGCTAGATGGTAACTGTAAATATTGGGCTTTCTTAAGAAAGGTTTTGAAATAGAGGCTTGCAAGGACCTGATTCATGCCTGAACTCATTCGCTTAGTCCTCATATTACATTCTAGTCCCATTTTTGCCTGCGTTCGCCTACTTTGTTCTGTGGTTCTTTCTGCACCCACTCGGGATCATCATACTTCCACACACCTAGTCATGTGGATGTCGGATGTGCATTTATTGGTTAAACAAACAAGAGAAGTCACTAATGAGTGGGAATCTAATGACCTCACCATGTCAGCAGACTAGGCAAGGCAAGTTTTTATATTTATATAGCACATTTCACACACAAAGGTAATTCAAAGGGCTTTACATAAAAAGAATAAACACGAAAAAGAAAGTAAAACAATCATAAAAACAATGACCACAATAAAACAAAAATGTAAAATGCAATGATTTAAAATTGATTTAAAATTTGATTTTAAAAAGTTAAAGACAGTTAAAAGAGAATGCGACTAGAAACAACACAGCCAAGTAGAGGAGGTTAGCTTTGCTACTTTATATCTGCGTCGAAATATTTAGTCACTACAAAACATCAACAGAGGTTATGTCAGTCTCACTCCTGTTACCAGTTTGGTACACAGTAACGCAGCATGTAAGTGGAGTTGGCGTCTCCCTGTACATTTACCTTCACCATTCTGGACTGCAGTCACAATATTCCTGTATAAATAAATGACTTTGAATATCATTTCCTCAGATGCTTAGAAATTCTGCCAAGTAAAGTATCCACACAAGATATTTGCGAATTCAGAATCGAAATAGTGTTTACGAAATTCCTTTTGGTGATTGGTGCAAACATACTAGATAAAAGAGTTTAAAAATATAATATCAAGAAAATAAAGACGCTTCAAAATGAGGCACTCCTAAATTGTAAAGAGGTTTGATGCTGCCTGTAATGAGGTCATAAGGCACTTAAAGATGTAGGATATGAATCCTGATGCGTCATTTTTCCGAAGATTGATACATGTAGTTAAGTTCTTGAGAAATATTGATGTACAAGTTGTAATTTATCACAAAAGGACCCCTACTCCCCCCTCAGACATTATACCTAGCATTTGCAGTGAACGTCACCCATCAGTTTTCATTCCATTTCATTTGAAATCCCACAATAGTACTCAGTTCAATAGTATTCAGCGCTGGTGAACAGACCCAGGCTTCATTCAAGTGAAAAAGTGACTCTTTCTTCCTTTTTTCCCCCTAAACATGCTGACTTGCTGCTGTGAGCCTCACATGCAGTCTGGTGCTACTGGGTCAGGTGACTTTCAGTGAATCACAAGTTCTGAGTGCGTGGGGGAGATCACGGAGTTCAGTGTGTATGCCTGCCTGACGTGTGTAAAAGCACACAACTATGCACATTTCAGGGTCATCAGTGCCCTGTATGTTGTTTTACAGCTTTTTGCCGCGTTCATTGAGCAGTTAAACACCCAGGAGAAGGGGCAATTAAAAGCGGACCCACTTGAAGTGTAGGTCACAGTATCTCTTGTACTTCTTGTATTACAGGTTTCCTTGGAGCAAAAGAATGCCACCGTGATATTTGATCAAACCCACCACAGCCCAGAATCTTTAGCAGACGCCATTGAGGACATGGGCTTTGAGTCGACCGCCGCGGACGCTTCCCCGACCACGCCGGTTACAACAGAAACCCGAGTGTACCCCACGTCCGGCTGCGTTCCAGATGCACAGAGGCAGGCTCTCGCCCATCTGTCCCAGCTCAAGGGTGTTGTAGAGACGCAGGACAGCGTTGAGGGCAAGGGCCTGGCTGTCACATTTGTTCCAGCGCTGGTGAGTCCAGAGCAGGTCCGGGAGGCTTTGAGCGGCCTCGTTCCCGTGAGCAGTGCAGAGCGGCCGGTGGGCCGCGGGTCCGGCAGCGTGGAGGTAGTGAAGATGCGCATCGATGGAATGGTCTGCCTGTCCTGCACCACGACCATCGAGGGAAAGATTGGGAAGTTAAAAGGGGTGCAGAAGATAAAAGGTGGTCCCATACTTTCAGTGTGTTTCTGTTTTAAAGTTCACAAACCTTCACACCCCTACCATCCCCCATCCCCTATTCCTCTGATCCTCAACACACACATACCTCAACTCATAAAGGGCTTGTTAAAAGCATATTCCCCCAAAACTCATATACAGATACAATGGATACAAGTGTTCAGCTGCAAATTTGGAGACAAACCAAGGTGTATTTTTGGTGATTTCTTTATTGCCCCTCATAATATCCGTAGTTCAAATGTAATATTTCACTTGGTATTTTGATGGTTTATTTAATATTGATCGATTGTTGTTTGTCACATACTTAAGCATCTCTTGAATTGGCAAGATATTTGGATCATGAGTATATACAGTGTAGACCAGATGTAGTTAATTTAAAGGGGTAGTTCACCCCAAAATAAAAATTTGATGTTTATTTGCTTACCCCCAGGGCGTCCAAGTTGACGGTGACTTTGTTTCCTCAGCAGAACACAAACACAGATTATTAGCTTTAGCTGTAGTAGTCTGGTAGTCATTTAATGGAAGTGGGCATCAGACCTTTCAACAAAAAAAAAAGCATGCACAGACACGTCCAGATTACACCCCGTGGCTCGTGACGACACATTGATGTCTTAAGACATGA
>JBBKCR010026587.1:0-11795 GCA_037577295.1 Ladigesia roloffi | reverse complement strand
GGCTAAAGCTAATAATCTGCGTTTGTGTTCTGCTGAGGAAACAAAGTCACCTTCGACTTGGATGCCCTGGGGGTAAGAAAATAAACATCAGATTTTCATTTTGGGGTGAACTATCCCTTTAAGTTAGTTGGTTGGTAGTCGTGTAGTCTTACCTGGGACAAACCTTTGCTCTGAATATACCTTAAAAATGGCAAGTCTTAATTATGTATCAGTTTCTAAGTGAACACACTTGTTTTCAGAGCATCTAAATGCAAGATGCACCTGGATACGATAAGAGCTGTGATAAAACGCTGTGGGAGAACCACCAGGAGCAAAACAAATCAGGCTACTCACATTTAACCTTATTTGTCAGGTTTAATGACTATATTACTGCTCTTGATGTCCATTTTGAAGAAAAAAACTGCATTCCTTCCAAACATTTGGCCTGGAGTGTCAACCGAAAGCCTTCCAATTCATAGCAGACACTTATGGCAATGAATGCAGGGGACCGTGTCTGGTACCGGTTTGGGTCAGTTTACTCACCGCTGTTGTGGCTGCTGCTTGCTTCGATTCCTCCGTCAAGAAGGCAAGCATTTGTTCCACCTTCTGTTCCTCTTCTGCATTGATGTAGTCGGTGTCTGTTGGGGAAAATAAAACACACAGACAGGGCAGACAATTATCCAAAAGACCTTCCATTCAATGCAAAGTGCCAAGAGCAGAAGATTCAATCAGGAACAGTACTTTTAAGCAGCGTCCGGGAAACTGAAGCCTTGGTTGGACCTGTGACAACCACACAAAATCTGACTCATATTAGAGATGTCATTACCACTGTGCTAGTGTACCGGATGCCTCATTGACACCCACACCCAATTATATTCCTAATGAGAGCCCACTCCCTATGAAAGAGAGCGCTCAAATGCTAGTAAATTACCATCATAACAGGAAAGAGGCGACTGAATATTGCACAAAAGAGTGAGATCTTTAACCTTTCATTAAGGGGAACTACAGAGGTGGGTTAACTACTTGCAAATTAAATATATGAGAGATTATATTTTCAGGAGGTATTCTGTAACAGACAACTAGGTGTAACAAAATTAAAAAAAACAAAATAAAAAGGTGTGCAAAACTACCTAAAAGACTTAGGATAGGTTTACACGATGACGATGTGAACAGAAGACGCAAAAGTGGCGTCGCGTCTTCACAGTGTCTTCGGGTGGAAATCTTTGTGCATACGGTGACGCAAAAACTGTGTAGAAATCGATTGGGTATGCATGCCAGACAGCTAGGTGGTGCTGTGATACACTAACACAAACGCCGCCATGGCTACGCGCATGCGTAGAATCTTCCTTCTTCTCGTAACTGGGCCGCGAAATCACAAAATATTCTGTACATTTGTAGTAACGATCCCTGTACATTTATTATGGCTGCCAGAGTAGCCTAAAGGTCCGAAGCAAGGATGTAATCCGACATGTTTGTTTACTGCGTGACGTACGTGCCTACGCAGAACAGCAGGTCTGAGCCAGTTTTGCGTCTTGGCCGGTTTAGATGGAAACGCTACGCCGGAGTGTCTTCAACTTTTCCACTTTCGAGGGTAGTTTGAGATTTTTGCGTCTTTAAGACCCAAAAACGCCGTCACTGCATACTTCCGATAAAATATTTAGTCGTTTTTACTCACAAACGTCTTCATGTAAACAGGCCTTAAGACAAGGTTTTGTTATAACAGATACAGAGGACAGTGTTCCTGACATTGTCACTGTAACTCATATTCAAACTTCCATTTTTCAAACTAGCCAGGAACAGCCTGGACCAGAGGAGAAATAAAAGGTAAGAGCCTGGGGAAACGATTCTTAAAAGTGGCATTTATGTCATTACTCCACGCATCAATCATTAGCTTCAGGCCTGGGTGCTTTGGAGAAAATTGCAGTAGCAGGACCAGGGGAATTCTCCTCCCTTCCCAGGCTCATCATGAATGTGTTTGGACACTGAGATTAGCTTGATAATTGCAGAGTAGCGTGTGGAGTAGCACGCCAGCCCTGCGCTAGTTCTTCTCCACTGGGCTTTCACCAGTTTCACTCTCCATTTCAATTTCATGCCTGTCTAGTCTGCGAGCCTCTAAATTGGCCCTGGCAATGCCAATCATGCTTTTTCCCACTTGGTATTTTGGGCGGATGGGCAAGAGTGACAGCAGCATCCTCAGCAGCAACGGAGAAAAACAAGAGAAAACAAAATTCGAAACTTCATCCTAACTCTGTTAGCATCCTCTGAGCATTCGGACAGACAAGATGTCAGTGAGCACGATCTGCAGACCATGAGGCCAGAGGAGAACAACCTCTCAGATAAGTCAACATTTCCACTTAGGCAACCTATTTGATGTTTCCAAATCAAAGGAGGATTAGATATTCCTTGAGTGAGAACCCACAAGTTGGCTGCCTCTAACTTTTTGTTTGTCGAAGTTGTGTTGCTGACTGGCATGTCTTTGTTGCAAAGGCCTGTAAGAAGGTCAAAGCTAAAGCTCTACTGAGGGACTGGTAGCCCTAGGAGACCAGCATTAGTGAATGCCAACGTTCTGCCGTTCAAGCAGAATTCCATGAACCACATCTGCTGCACACTGTCGAAGCAGATGGGAACAAGTCACATCTGGTAACTTCAATGTGCAGTGATATTTACACTGCATATTAATTAGGTGCTTTTGAAAAGGCTACATTAATGAAATATTAGCTTTTTTGAGAAAGAGACCTTGAACAAGTTCAACCAAATAGCACCTTTGAGTAGTTCTACTTGGCAGACACAATAATGATGTTCCATTAACCCACATACAGAGGGATCTGCTTTAAAAAGTGGTGCCTGTAGCCAGGAGTGGGGACCCATCAACACACCTAGCTCTTGTAAACTGGCCACTACTGGTTCTTCTGTCATAGAAGCATTAACTAGTCTCAAAGGGCCACATGTGAACTCCTCAAAAAACATCTTGCTAAACATATTGTATTGGTTTGAGCTCCGTAACAAGACAGTGGGAATTCACGTTGATTCCCATATCCTAGCTCCAAGAGAGAATGACATATTAAGAAATTTCTTCCCAAATTTAGTTCAAATATTCCAAGATTGTCTCCAAAATCCCAAGGATTTCTCTCTTCTTGAGCTACTCTACGGAATGTATGTCACTCATAACCTCCACAAGTGATTTCATCCATGACCTACTCAAGCAATTTTCTTGGAAACCATAAAAGATGACCCACTGGGAAACCATGGGGCCAGTGGATTACAACCACAACACAGACCACAAAACCTATTTCAAGAACTGATCTTTTGTGCAGGTTTCTGTTTCTACATAGCTTTATCACTTTCTCTGTGTTAGTGCTGTCCTACCCTGGACCTACAGTCACCACCACAGCTTTACGTTGCTAACAACCCTGACTGAAATCAAGAGGAGCTTGATAAAGATATAAAAAAAACTATTGACCAGTGCAGATTTTACTGGTGACTGTCAAATACCAGGTTGCTTGAGTTGTGTCCATAATGATATAAACCGATTATCATCAAATGTTTTTTATTTATTTAGATGTTTTGTATTTTGTTTAATATTGTCTCGATCTAATTGGCTAATGTACATATCGATCTGTTTGTGCAGGTAAAAGCAGAACCGCACTGGGCTTGGTGCTCCTCTGTTAGATTTTGGAAATTCCACTCTGAACTGCATGGCTAATTCACAATTCAGCCCATTTTCCCTCAGCACATTGTTTGTGTGCTGTTTGAACTTGCCCAAATAATCCATAATACATCGCCAGTGTAGCTGTGCTGGTCTGCATCCCAGAGTAACCCTTCAATATATGCAGGTGGCACTCACTCAAATGTGTGATTTAAACAGAAAAGCTCCTGCTCTCTTAATGGCCCACTGAGGCAATCACCTCCAAAAACTCATGCTGGACATTTAGGGATTTCCTTTTATCTCTGCGTGGTACATGGCTGGTCATCAACAGCAAGAGACAGCATGAGTGTGTATGGCTTCCGCCAACTGCAGGCAATCTCATTTTGTTGCTGTTTTTCCTTTGATGAACTCTATTTTCTCTCAGTATAGTGTTTTCTTTCAAGACCTATGCAGTAAATAGCAATCTCACACCACACGGGTACTGCTTTAGTCCTCTAGCTGTGCTTCAGTTTAAGCTTGGACAATTCTTGTTAGGGATGCACCGATACAGATACCGGTATCTGGTATCGGCCTCGATACCACATTTTCTAAAGTACTCGTTAAAAGTCCCCCGATACCATGGTCTGAGAAATGTCTATATTTGAGCGGTGTGTAAGGGGTTAAATTTTTTTTTTATTCTGTAATATTGTTGCATACAACAAGCTTTTCATTTAAAATAAATGTTCTTAAATTTAATTTAGACTCCAGTTTCTTCTTACAATCCAAAGATGCTAACTGAGATGAAAAATTGGGAATGTGTTTGCTTGTTTGTCTGCCATGAAATGGACTGCAGGCCTGTCTAGGGTGTTCCTCCACCTTTCAGTCTATGAAGGCTGGGCTAGAATCCAGCCCCCCACCCTGGGTAGAATTAGCGCCCCATAAAATGAATGAAAGAAGTCAGTGTTTCTGTTATTCTGCACATTTTAATGCAATATCTAATTATTTGCTTAATTTTCTACATTCATATAATTACACATTCTATAACTTGCACAGAACATGATTTTTGTTATATTTTATACATCTGCACATGTGCATGAGGTGTTTTTGTAGAGGAAATGCATTTATTTGTATAGCAAAAATCATCAAAACATGTTTGTTGACCAGGATTGCACACAATTATTTTCTACACAGACGGCATATAAAATATTGATATTCCCAGGGTCTTCTGTGTCAGTACGGCTGGAGACCATGGTATGGAGATCTATGGTATATGTTTTACAACTACACAGATTAGAATGTTTGTACAAAGGGGGGTAGTTATGTTTATTGTAAGCATGAAAAACATGTGACACATGAAAGAAACAATTAAATGTATTACATCAGCTCTTTTAGGCCAAGGCCATTTATAATTTATAATTTCTTTTAAATTACAGTAAGAGATTCAATACTATAATGAACATCAACCAATTCACCAGACAGAAAGTATGTATAGGCAGGTATGTTTCAGCTGGTTTCTGGCTTATCAGCATTTCTATCTATTAAAGTTAGTCCAATTTGGCCAAACAGCCAGATGTCACTAATGGTGCTTCACATTTGAGGAATGGACATGGGGCTCTCACACGGCTCTAATTTAATAACACAGCATGTGAAACTGGCAGGGACAAGAGGCTAATAGAGTATCCAACATATTTCACCATTCTGATTAATGCAGTTGAAGCAACAGCTGTCTCCTATTTTGAATCTCTTAATGAGCTGAAGTCGTGTGGCAGGCAAGAAAGCTCCAGTAGCATGTAAGTCTCATACAGAGAAACAACTGACACTCTTTCATTACGAGCCTTCCCATTTTTTTTATGAGCTCAATTGTGGCACAAATGAGCAATGGCAGCTTCCGTAGCACATGTCCTGTGGCTAGAGCCGTCCCCATCTGCACTACTCCAGCCACATCACGTTCCACGGACCTGGAAGCTCTGGTACATTTTGGCAGTTAAAAAAAGAAAAAGCCTCAGGACAGCTCTGTTGTAAGTCAAACTCCTGGTACTGCAAGAGGAGTGGGCTTGGATACCAACCACCCTATTATTAGGTGGGAAAAGCAGGGAAAAGAAGGATGAGGGGACTGGTGTGGAAAAAAAAGGTGGGGGGGCAAGTGGACACGGTGTCCATAGCGACCCTCTGGTCCCCATGGGAACAAGGCAGACTGAGGTACCTACTTGTAGAAGTGGCGGATGAAGGCGTCACCCCATGCCGCGCCTTGCCTGTAGCCTGTCTCGGGGGGTGTTGGAAATGTAAATCATTTGACGAACAACAATTAAGGTGAAAAACAGGCTAAAGTGGACACAGGTCATGGCAATAAATCAATCAGGACACAATTGCAGTGCTGAAACAGCATGGAAGAAGCACAATGTACTTTACAGGGCATGACAAATTACTACTCCAAACTACTGCCTCATTTTTGTCTTGGTTTGGTAAGGAGGTGTAATGCTATTTCCCATCACAAGAAATGGTCATAATTTTTATCATGACATTTTTAACCTGACTATTTTATTGTGCTCGGCAATTCTTCTGTATGAAATGCTAAATTTGAACAGTTCCATTTGTTCTTTGTCGATCAATACTTTTTACCTTGCTTTATCTTATTAGATTGATAAATTGATAATTAATCAACACAGTCCAATAAAATTAAAAACACTAATGGGTAAAATGAGTAAGCTTGATAATTTACACCTCATTAAAATAGCACCTATCAGTGGGAGTTTTGGGACATATTATTATGGAATATATGGTATATGCAATATATTAGCTGGTGTATTAAAAGCAGCAATAACAGGTAAGAACAAAGATTGAACTGACTTTGATAAGGGCCGATTTATGGTGGCTAGACAACTGGGTGCATCTCCAAAAATGTAGATCTTGTGGAACGTTACTTGTATGCAGTGGTCAGTACCCATCAAGACTGAAAGGAAAAATGACCAGTAAACTGGATCATGAGTACCCAAGTCTCACTGATGCACAAGGGGACTGGCGACTAGCCTGTCTGGTCCAATCTCACAAGAGAGCTACTGTAGAACATGAAGTTAAACAGCCATTTGACGTCAGAAATAATGAGTGGAAAGCCTGTTTTTATGCTCATAATAATGTGAACCCTACATTCACACAATGAAAATAATATTCTCTAAACTTTTCAATAGTTATACTACTGAAAGAAGCTTTTTTTGTTTAGCATATTGAAACCATTAAAAAAATGATTTAGCAATTTACACAAATTCTATCACAATACTTCAATTACGACAATTGAATTTGTCTAAAATTGTCTAACCACTTACGTATTAATTACCTTTTCCTTATTGATGTGCATTTTTTGCTAGAAATTTTTTACACAAACATTTACCCTTTGAAGACTATAGCTAGTAACTTCTCCAAACTATTTCAGCCTATTTATAAATCCCAAATTTGCATAATAAATGACGATTCAAGACTTTCCTTTCAGCTTCGAGGTTAAAACAATGGCAATACTAAGATGAAAAATGTAGAGAATTTAAAAGTGAGGGTCAAGGGTAAATGTTTTGCCTTGTTAGACAAAGAACTTAAACTTAAGAAGTGATTTTTTCCTCGGCATCTGGGACTGAAGTCTTATAGATCCGTAGCCTTTATACATGGTTGGAGATGCAGCAACATCCACTTAGACTAAATAATTCATCAAGGCACTATATAGCTCAGTAGCGGCTAAAGCTTGAGGTCTGTAATATGATCAGAGAGCAGAAATGAACCACAGAGCTAGCTAAGCAAGAACTGGGAGGAATCGATGGCACTGCATTGCAGTCCTGGGCACATAGCATAATGTCAGTTGCATGGCTACCTCTGTTTAGCTAATATATTATACAGCTGACACTTGTCAGGTCAGACTGATTGATTATCTATTGTGTTACAATCTTTCCCCATCACAGAGGCAGCCTTAGCAACATCTCCACTATTTTGATTGAAATTGACAGTTTTCGCATTCTTCTGATTTGTGATTTTGCTCACTTTTAATATTAAATTGCATGTGAAGAACTTCCAAGTGGTTATATAAAGCATCTATATAAATACGTTCCTGAAACTTTACTAGGAAACAATACATTATGAAAAACTACAACAACACCCCGTGGAAACAGTCCCACTTAATCAATATCCGATTACATTTCCTGCAATAGTCATCTATTCACTTGCTGTGGTTACAAAAACAGCCTATAACTACAGGACTCCTGCTGCTTATCGAAGTCTTCCAGCAACTAACAGCAATTATTCTCACAACTAGAGAATCTGCTATATTTGGTAATTACTTTTCGCCCATAATGACCATTTATTTTTATATAAAAAAAACATGATGGATGAAAATGATTATGTTGCCTTTTTCCTCCCCTCAGGCATTCCACATTCATTGCAGTACACACTCAAGGTGAGCTGAGTACGACATTTACATTACTCAATTTTTTTTTATCTTTAAAAAAAAGTAATAAAATAATAAAAGTGAGGATTTACGTTCTGATCATGTATGCTCTGCAGTTTCTAAACACAATCCATTATTGTTAAAATCTTGATTGCAATGCCAGGGTATGGGCAGGGTAAGTATACAAATGTTTTCCCCTTTTTCCTGAACTGGGACGCACACACACACACTCACGTACTTACACTTACACACATCTACCTCAAAAGGACTTCTGTCTGTTCAAATCCAGTCTACCTCTAAAAGTTTTCTGTCTGTTTAACCATGTCACTTTACCACAATCATGCTCTTTTTGCACAGTATTCATACACATATGTATAATTGTATTATTTATTGCATTATAAATTCATACCTTCTGTGTTAATGTTACGTGTATGCCTTTAGTGTCTGAGAGTAACGTAATTTCAATTCTCTGTATGTCTGGTACATATGGCAAAATTGACAACAAAGGTTGACTTGACTTGACTTACATATTCTGTTCGGTTTTGTGTAGAAAACCAGGCATAATTCAGTGTTACAGGATCATGTTCACTCCTGTCTCGCATACAATAAACAGGCTGCTTTTCCTATTGTGTCTTTAAGATTGATACATATAGAAATATATTCCACACCTTTTCTCTAATTTGCTGTCCTGCATTGTGTCTCAAGAAGCAAATCAAGCTGAAACTCTTCTTAGAACTTTAAGGTGAATGGTAGTAGTTCTACAGGCTGATTAGACTTCTATAAACATGTTTTACAAAAACACAAAATTAAAATGTCCATATAGGATTCATATGCGCTGGACAGTGAACAGGCGTTGAAACATGAAACATGATCAGTGTTTAAGCAGTACACCAGACCATTTCACTTTTAAAAGTGAAGCAAATGTGTTTTTCCATGTAATGTGCCCTTTGAAATCAAAGTCCACATCCACAGGGGCCATTGTGTGTGTGTGTGTGTGTGTTTATACAAACAAACAACATGTAAAGAGTTGTAAAAGGGTTAACATCAGCTTAAACCATTATAAAAAGATCATAAAAGCATAAAAGTATTTTTATTATAGCTGATACAAATGAGTAATGGAAATGTATGATTTCACCACACAAAGGGTTTCTACAGGCTTCAAATAATTATTACAGTGGTGCAGCTTTTAGCATAAACCAAGAGCTTTTTAAACAAATCCTTCAAAGTAAGTCTAGAGCACGAAGATATTTAGAGTTTACATTACATACAAACACAGGATCTCAGCAAGAAACTGCTATTTAATCATCTCACTGGTAAGCTGAACTGCATCTATTTAAAGAATACTGGGAAATATCCATCCTGCTGAAGTTATTTCAGGTATTATAGAAGTATTTATAGGAGAGCGGCACACTTTAGACCCTAAAAAGGTAATCGAGATTCCTCTGAGCTATGTTAAGATTGCAGTGATGCTTAATAATAAAAAGATTTCAGTAAACCTTTCCAGCATGTCCTGATGAAGGGTCACTGACTCATCCGTTGGCGCAAACGCCTTCTAATTGTTAGATGCGGTGTGCTAACTGAAACAGCGTGAAACACAATCAAAACACTTGGTATGACTTGTTCATTTGGTGCAACTTAGGGTGCTTTCACACATACCTCGTTTAGTTCGGTTGAATCGCACTAGAGTATGTTTTCCCAGGTCGTGCGGTTCGTTTGGGCATATGAGAATGTAACAATTGCACCCGAAACCGCAACAAAAATGAAACAAATAACGAAAACTGGAGCGGTTCGTTTATGGTGAGAACACGATCCGAACCCGAACAGACCCAACTGCAGACAGTACTGGGTCTTTTTGGACTAATCCAGCTGCCGTAGTCGGCTGTACTGTGCATTATAGGATAAGGAGAGGTATTTGTTTCAGTTAGCGCTTAGCAACATAGCTTCTAGCAACATAGCTCCAAGGAGCTAACGGACAGACCCGGAGCTGTGAGGAGGGGCGGAGCCTCATCCAAATATGGTCCGATGACTATATTAGTTCCCAACTTTCAAAACCTCATAAGAACACCGCAATGTTTTGCTTATTTAGCAAACAGCTCAGAGGGGTGTATATGTTGTCACGTGATGCAATATGGTTCGTTTCAAGTGGTCCGTGAAAAGTGTTGTGTGAAAAGGACCCAAAACTGCAGGAACATTCTACAGCGTATCATTTGTTGCCCTTGGTCCGGACCAAATGAACCAAACATATGTGAAAGCACCCTTAGACTAGAACTTAAAGACCTGGTAGTGATGTAACAGGCACACCTGTATATTTGTTACACACAAAAAGCAGAAACACAGTGTGTGGGCCAAGTGGATGGACTGTGGGAGGATATACTGGAAGTACAGCTCATTACACATTCCTCCGAATTCAGTAAAGCTTGAGCAATTAACTGAAACCAGCTTTCAAACCCAGGTGTAAATTATCATGTGTCTCTACAAGACGTGATGGTTGAGAGACTCGTTAACAATGACTCCCAGGGGCAGATGTATGTGTGCGTAACAAGACGTACTGCAAAATATGTATACGAATATGTACAGCCCATGATATTTTTTATCAACTGTATATTTTGGCTGTGAAAGGTTCTGTAGAGAAAGATTAATCACTGTCTAATTTATATTCCAAGCATGTATTATATTGTTAAAATTATTATTATCAACAAAGCAAAACAGCAGTATTTAGAATCAACAAAAATAAAGACTACACTGAGAGAAAATCGACAGTTTAACCCCAAAATATGTTCCTGGTCATATGTGTAAATGGGAGGAAGAAAAAAATGTAGGGGTCATGCAAAAAATGGTGGGGAGATTATATGTGAGGTAGATTACATAAACATGTATAGGTAAGTTTTGATTTACTAAAGTTTTACTTAAAAGCAAATTTAGTGACAGATTTTGGTTTTATTCTCCTTCCACCTTTAGAATCTAGGGTCTAAAAAGACATTTTGTCATGGCAGCAGGAGACAGCAGCTAGAAAGAATGATTGCCATCAGAATAACATAGTTTAACTCTTGGGATCGAAGTGTTTGTGTGAGATAATGTGGCTGAGAATATGTAATAATGCCAATGCAAGTAGTGTGTGTAGTTTGCCCTATTTTTGACAAACTGTTTTCATAGCTGAAGTGGATTTACAGGAGAATGCCTTGGTGGAGAATAAGGCAGTTCTTTAAGACCACTCTCTCTTCAACACTGAGATTTCATTTTCTGATTAGCCTTGAACTTCCTGAGGATTCGTATTATTTCTTTTAAATGGTGCACCTCTTGAGCACGCAGTTTGTTGGCAGTGTTACAACAGTAACTAAGTATTGTAATGCATTGCTTTTAGCTGTAACGCGGTAATGTACGGCATTAAAGAACAAAATTGGTAATATTTTACTCGGTACAAATGTCAGTAATGCGCGTTACAATGTATTTTTAAACCGGAATTTTTTTTTCTCCTTCATATAAAATTGCCAAAATCATAACAAAAGATCAGGAGAGGAGAAACGTCCGTGCAAAACGTTTCACTTCTTGTAGTCAGACAGAGAGAAAAGTAGGGGTACGTCCTCTTTTTCCCGGTCCTGTCCTGTTTCTGAGACCTGCGTCCCACATCCGGCTGGAATTTTATAATCCTTCGGGATTTTGAGCCGCCGGAACATTCCTCACATTACGGGCATCTCTCAGAACCTAAAAGTCCAGAACGGCCGTCGGCCCGAGAACCGCATTAAACATCTAACCCCCCCCGGACCGGCC
>JBBKCR010026577.1:0-11795 GCA_037577295.1 Ladigesia roloffi | reverse complement strand
TTATGTTTGTAAGGTGACCTTGGGTTTTTGAAAGGCGCCCTCAAATAAAATGTATTATTATTATTATTATTATTATTCACTGGTTTTGTGGTGTCAAATTCAAGTCAAATTCTAGACTGTCCTTTAACACTTATTACAGTTGCAGCACTTAATTGCTCCTTAAATATGTAACACTTGTTTGGTGATCCACATTATCATTCGAATTATATTAGGTGGATTTTTATAGGTCAGTATGATGAATAGAATATGACATTTTATGGTTAATAAAACCACTCAAATGTTGAAAATACTGTGAATGTATTTGTAACCAAAGAATATTAGGTGTATTGAGTGTTAAAGGACTGTCTAGAATTTGACTTGAATTAGACACCACAAAATATGACATTTTCTGGTTAATAAAAAATTAGAAATACTGTGAATGTATTTGTAAGCAAAGAATATTGGGTGTAGATTTTGTCAATATTAAGTGAGTAACATGCAAATGTAGAACATTTTGATGTGTTTGACTGGTAGGGTAGTTCTTATTTGCATGTTGGAACAGTGGGACTGTGATGCCTGCAGAGAAGAGGAACTCACTAAACAAATCTGAGCCAACAGTGTGTTTGTTTTCTTAAATTGGTGTATTTTCACTGTCCCAGCCTCCTGCCAGGAGACCCTACGTACACGCTCAGGCTCCGAAGAATGAGAGTGATGAGGATAGGCAATTTCGCAAAGTCTTCGCACAGCTTGCTGGAGACGTAAGTACATCATACCACTTGGGTTACAAAGACCCTAAACCTCTTAAACACAGAGGGGCCATGTGCAGACCCACCAGCTCAGAACCACAGAACCTTTAGATTCACAGCTGTCGCGGAACAATTCGGGCCACAGTTTAAGAGCTACATCTCGGGAAAAAATGTATCATTTTAAATCAGCATCTCTATGAATGACAGCCATTCCCTGCCAGTGTCTGTTAAATTCATACACAAGCACCTCATTCTGCTTAATGAGGGACTGATTTGTGATCACCTGAATCACTTGTTATTTAATGAGGAAAAGTTTAAAAACACTGCAGTAATTCACACTCTCCTCTCACAATGAGACCAGTTGGTTCTTCACACAAGAAATTTGTTTTTTTTTAATTATTGAAGTTCTGTAAATGCTGGATCATTCCTCTTTAGTTGATGTTTTGCCGATTTCTTTAAAATTATGTTTAAAGAACAATATTTTGTTTGGAAATGAGAGGAAATATTGCCAGTTATTCTTAATAACTAAGGCAAAGCTTTTAAGCAATACTTTCACCATTAAAAGATAATGGAGAAACGGAACCTTGTTGCAGATGGAACTTCTGTATACTTTTTCCAGAGCTGTACATGTCCCCCACTCGAGATATAGTGTGTGATATCTTTATTTACATGTATTTGCTTGCCTGGTCATGCTGACTGTAGTTACTGCAGTCAACATGTATGCCTGACGCCCGCAGGGGAGAAGCATTATGCTCATTTTTCTAATGCATGGAAATGCAGGTTTTAACTTGTTGTCTTGGATCAAAGTAAAACTTTGAAAACATTATATGTGGTGATCACTTTAAGAGGAATATAAATTCTATATTTTTAATTGACGTTTGTTCAAACTGTCCCGGAATGAACATTTCAGAGGCTTTCAAGTTGAGTCAAGTCTGCAATGATACTGATGATCCATTTGCTTTCACTGACCTTGCTGTCAGATAAAACATTTAGCGATGGGTGTTAGAGTTATGCAAAATGTTCAGCGACATACTGGCAAATGATCAAAAGTGTTCTGGTTTGTTACACCTTTCAGGTCTGTGGGTTCATTTCTGATTCTCACACAGAACTTAAGGGAGTGGTTTGAGCATATAAATCCTCCCAATTATTTAGTCAGGAGGCAAAACTGGTTTCCCTGCCATGGCACATTCCTGACATTTAGACGCAGGGCGTTCCTTGAGGATTTGTCGTTAAACAAGGGTTGGGCTGGTACACCTTTGGGGGTTAAGAATCAAAGGACATTAAATTAATGTTTTTAAAATTTGGAGAATATTTATGGTAAACTATATATATTAATACACAAGAAATGTTCCAGAGTAATTTTGAACAAATTCAAGTGGTCCATTCAGAATAAAATGAAAAACACAGTAAGAGCCAGATATGCTAATGAACAGATGGAGTTTTCAAATGCTCTAGGCCAACTGCAGAAAGGCTGACTGGCTGGCTGATTGATTGACTGATTGACACATTGACTTATTGGAGGCAAATACAAAATTTCTTTTTATTTGTTGTTTTTCTTGTCTCTGGTCACAACTTTGTTGATTTACCTTAAAACCTGAAAGAATACCAAATCACAACATTAAATACAATATCAGATACAGAGAGCCTCAAATCATCTGGGTGTATTTTATAGGAATTTATACTAGGCACTTGATATTAGTGTAGCATTGTTTACTCCTTGCATGTTTTTCCTCTTATTTCAGGATATGGAAGTGAGTGCTAATGAGCTGATGGGCATTCTCAACAGGATTTTGGGCAAACGTGAGTTATCTTTTTAGGCTTGATTAAAAATTGTGCTTAAAATGATCAGAATCAGAAAACTTTATTGACCCTGGAGAAATAACTTAGGACTGCAAAGTCCCAGAAACACACAGACAATATAAATTAAGTAAATACAATAATACATTGAATATAAAATAAACAATGATATATACACAAATGCTGGGTATAAATATTATTTGTTAGTCACCTACATTTAAGTGAATTATTATTAATTGTAGTTAGGAGTGTGTTACTGAAAGTAGTAGAGATCAGCACTATATATATATATATCCAGTGTTCTTACATATATACATATACAGTAATATACATATACAGTATTACAGTGAATATATATGTACATATCCAGTGTTCTTACATGTACATATACATTAATACAGTAAGAACATCTTTCTCTGAGGAGACGCAGATGGAACTCTGCTAGCTGGTGAAGAAAGTCCAGCTGTGTTTTAGTTGCAGTCTGCCCCTGCTCTGAGTGCAGCACATAAGTGTTTTCTTTATGTTCTTACAACAGGACAAATCCATTTATACAGTTGTAATATATATTGAAATGCAGCTGAAATTAAATTCATATATATGTTACAAAATTAATAAAATTTTCTTAATAACTTAATAATTTATTAAAAAAGTGGTGCTTAGTAGTCTGGTGAATCGAACAAACAACTTTCTTATCACTGGATGAATGCCCTAACCACTAGGCAAACATCTGCCCCAACATATAGATTATAGGTTAACACAGGGGCGTCATATTTGGGTGAAAAGTGGGACTAAATTACCATGGGGGCCCATGAGGTTGTATGTAGTTGAAAACCTCGAGCTTACAGGGGCCCATGGCCACTGCTTGTGCACAGGGCCCAGAATTTGGTGCTACATCCCTGGGTACACATACACACACACACACAAATATATATGTATATTTTTTGCACAGAATTAATATACCATAAATTCCGGACTATAGAGCCTCATGCTCTAGTTATAGGAAGAAAATCAACTTTGTACTTGTACAGGCCGCTCCGGATAATAAGCCGCATGTGTGTCACGTTGTAATATGAGATATCCAAACAGATTTTTTTTTACTTTTAAACGTTGCGTTTAACGTAACATAAACTAATTTTTTTGTTGTTTTATTTTTCAAACAGTGTCTGTAACACGGCAATCTTTTAGTATACATATGTATCAGTAACACACACATTATGTTGCTTATGCTTTTTTACTGAACAGTGCACAAACAACATTCCATCTCCTAACGGCCGGTAAAAATATATCCCGTATATATACTGCAGCCTACCAGGAAAAGTAATTAATCAGCATCTTCATCTTCCTTATCTTGGTCATTGGTGGGCCTTAGCGGGCCATGTCCACCCTCGGACTCACTCGGGCTCGCCCCGGTAGTGTTGTAGTACTCGAGTCCGGTCTCGGACTCAAGACCAGTCTCGAGACCATTTTCTACTTTCTCGGTCTTGTCTCGGTCTAGACCCTTCAAAGACTCGGCCTTGACTTGGTCTCGGGAAGCAGTAGAAGGAGGAGGACCGAGTCCTCGAGACCAGGTTATTTTTTATATGTTCATGGTACCAAAAATATATAATATAATAATAGTGCACAGACGGCTCCTGTAAACTGTTCTTAGTCTAGCTTAGTTTTTAGGCCTAACTGTTCATTATTAACTGGGGTGATATTAAATCACGGCTATTAAAACTGACTTGTTTTTATGGTCTTGGTCTCGACTTGATCTCGATTCCTGAAAGACTCGGTCTCGACACTCGGTCTTACTTCCTCAAAGACTTGGTCTTGACTCGGACTCGACTGCATTTAGAAAATCAATGGTCTCGGTCTCGACTTGGTCTCGACCCTTCAAAGACTTTGTCTTGACTCGATCTCGGCGTAGGCGGTCTACGCCCCGAGAATACGAGCCTCCGCGGTTTGTCCGGGGGTTTTGAGCCAAAACACTCGTCGTTGCATTTAAAAAGGTATAATTAGCCACAGGCTTCAAAAATTGATACAATTTGGGAACAAAGTAGCAGCTTATAGTCTGGCATTTACGGTATATTTATACACGTCCATATTTATATGATTAGATTATTTGTTGTAGTATATTTATTCTATTGTTTTTTTCCTTCTGTAGGTCTAGTAAAGGTTTCCCTTATTTTATGTTGTTCACATGATAAGACTATTGCACACAATTGTTGCTCCTAAGGAAACTTTTGATGGAGAAACTTTTTCATATTGAGAATCCTGCTTGTCTTGGTGATTAGAAGGCTGATAATGATGATGTGAGCCACAAAATGGAATCTGATGTCTTTTGCCCTCTAGATCATGACCTAAAGACCAATGGTTTCTCAATCGAGTCTTGCAGGAGCATGGTGGCACTGATGGACGTATCCTTTCTTAAGAATATGAGTATCTAGGCAGAACCAAAATGTTGCAAATATTTTTTGAAACAGAGAGTAAATTGTATGCATTAGCCGAGTTTGTTTTTTTTTCCATTTGACCATAACTCTCCACAAACAGAGTGATAGCTCTGGAAGGTTGGGTTTTGAGGAGTTCAAGTATCTGTGGAATAATATCAAGAGGTGGCAGGTAAGGGAGAAATGACATAATGAATACTTTTTGATCATTTTCAAAATCTAATCATAAGGTCACAAATACACAAAATATTCATTGTATACATGAATTTAAGTAAAAAAAGTATTTTTGAGTGTTGACAGAGTACATATACATTGTACTATTTCAGGAGAGGTAAGTTCAAAAGCTAAAACATTTAGTGTTTATTTAACATTGACAATGTATTGTTTTACAGAGCATCGTGCATAACATGCATTCCATCTCATAAATCATTTTGCAAAATTCTAATAAAAGTAATGTGACACTCTTAATGCACTAAAGAGTACAATGTAAATACAATGTGGCAGAAACAAAAATACTATCTATATGAATACAGAGAAGGGTTTACATACCCTGGCAGAATGTAATGATCTCAACCATTTTTCAGAGAATATGAATAATAACACAAAAATGGTTATTTCACTGATTGTTAGTGGTTGGCTTAAGCAGTTAACATTTTTGTATCTTGGTGAATGGATTAAACTGGTTAAATACCGAGAAAGGATTTCACATTGAGTGCTGTGGTGTAACATATGTCACTTGTGACATTAAGGCTCATCTTATTTTTTCTTCTGTTTTACTTTTATTTTACTATGTTGGTGCAACAGGAAAGAAACTAAAAATCAAAGATACAGATCAATTATATGTATATGTTCAGAGCATATAACTGTATTTATATAGAAACTGCTATACGTGGCAGAGTTTTGAAAGTAGAATTTCTGTTCAGATGTTTAATTTGAATATAGTCTTGAATGCAATTGTATTCATGAATTTGCCTCTGCCTGAAACAGGGTGTGTATAAGGCGTATGACGCAGACCGCTCTGGGACGATTGGGGCAGATGAGCTGCCAGGGGCTTTCAAAGCGGCAGGTCAGAGTGGCAGCCTTGATTCTGGACCTCACACCAGTATGACAGGAGCACGGCACGGACGGAGCGTCAGCAGAAATTAACCGGTCTTCCCTTTCTGTTTTCAGGGTTCCCTCTTAATGATGAGCTCTTCAAGATGATCACTCGCAGGTATAGTGATGAAAGTGGCAACATGGACTTCGATAACTACATCGGTTGCCTGGTGCGACTGGATGCCATGTGCCGTAAGTTGTGTTTCCCTGCAGTCACACCTTATGGCGTCACATAAATGCCAAAACTAGAGCGCGCAAAATGGTTTGTCTCTCATAGCACAAAATTAAGAATCAAGTGAGCAGATAATATTGCGTGAAAACTGTATTTTTTCCCCTCAATGTGTTAAGTATCCTCACGCAGATTGACGAGCAGCTTTTTTGCTCACGTGAGATATCTACGCACGCGGTTTGAAAGTGAAGGGTTTTGGCTGTTTGGGGGCGGGGTTTTAGCCGCTTCTGCCATGTGAATCCTATTGATCAAAGGCTCCTGGTTTTGTGATTGGCTAAAGAAAGTTCCTACAGAAAACCCAAAGATGCTGAAGGAAATGGAACGGCAACAGTTCGGTTAAACGCAAGTTATAGTGTTTCGACCATATAATAATAATTCAATAGTTAGATCTTATATGCTTAATAAAAACGGTAAAGTCACCAATGCCATTTTCACTCGCTCATAGATTATGATGGTATAATGGTATTATAATGGTATGTTACCATTTTCTCTGTTTCAGCTTCCATCCGTGGATCAACAATGCACGAAATCTAATGAATGGTTTTGCAGATATACCATTAGTCTTGGTGGGTGTGCGTGTGTTTGTTTTATTCAGCTGCTTTGGCACTAGTTTCCGTATGTAGTTTTACAGGGGTCCTCTGGGTTTTAAAAAGTGGGAACCAAAGATGGGGACAGGAGTCTGAGACTCGGACTTGAGAAATTTCGTCGGTTCCCCTTTTTCCCAGAAAAAGAAGCATGGGCACAGGCTCCCATCCTCTCAAGGAAACTTCATTTGATAATGTTCAAAACAAAAAAGCATGATGGCCAAAATAAGGAAACTCTATTAAACAATACATGAGAACAAATGGCCAGTAAAGTAACATGCAAAACAAACTCCTTAAATACAAAACTCAAAACCCCAAGACCCAATGAATCCCATGAACACAAATGCCATACAGCTGGTTTCCTAAATGTTTTAAAAATAAAAGCTCAAACACAAATTGAAAGAATTATCACATCCCCCAGTCCTGTCAGTACCGCCTTCTGGGAGTCTCCCCTTTGAATGTCCCCATCACACATTACGGAGTTTCCTTCTGCGAGCCCCTTTCTGTCCTCAGGGGCAGTGCCCCTAGCTGGGAGCCCCTTAGTGTCCTCAGGGGCGATGCCCCATCTCCAGAGTCCTGCTGTCCTTAGGGGTGAAGCCTTCTCCATGGGACCCCTCAGCAGGGAGCCCCTCCATTGTTCTCCTTGATGGGGCCTCCCCCGGGAAACCCCTCAGCTGGGAGTCCATCGCCATTGCTGGGGGTTAGGCCCTCTTCTTTGGCCTCTGTGAAACCAGAGTCTGTTCTGTGTCCTTTAGTGTGGAGCCTTCACCACTGGCTCCCCCTGAGCCCTCAGTGACCCCAGTTCACCCACCAAAATTCAGGGAAAGGCCCCCCACCCCTCTAGGTATCTCTGGCCCCTCCTTTCCTTCCCTAGGATCACCCTTGTTGCCCTGTGTGCCTCTCCGGGCCTCTAAACTGTCCTGCGGGCCTCCCTGGGCCTCTAAGCTACTCTGTGGACCTCTCTGGGCCCCTAAACTGTGTGGCAGGCCTCCCTGAGCCTCTATGCTACTCTGTGGGTCTCTCTGGGCCCCTAAACTTCATGACAGGCCCCCCTGGGCCTCTACGCTTCTCTGTGGGCCTCTCAGGGCCTCTAAACTGCGTGGCAGGTCCCCCTGGGCCTCTACACTACTCTGTGTGCCTCTCCGGGCCTCTATATTGTCCTGCAGGCCTCCTAAGACCTCTAAACTGACCTGCGGGCCTCCCTGGGCCTCTAGACTATTCTGTGGACCTCTCTGGGCCACTAAACTGCGTGACAGGCCTCCTTGAGCCTCTATGCAACTCTCTGAACGTCTTAGGGCCTCTAAACTGCACGGCAGGCCTCCCTGGGCCTCTACACTACTCTGTGGGCCTCTCAGGGCCTCTAAACTGTCCTGCAGGCCTCCCTGGGCCTCTACGCTACTGTGTGGGCCTCCTAAGGCCAGAGCTAATGCTAGCCAGGGTAACATGGGTTCTATTAAGGAGCCACATGGCTCCTCTATGGGGCCTAAGAGGTCTACTACCCCTGCACTGTCTCGTCCAGCCTCCCTGTTAACTTGCCCTGGAGGGTGCAGGCTGAAGGCTGGAGTAGGAGGCTGCAGCGGCCTCCTTGGTGGTGGCATGGGTCTCCAATGAGCACCCTCGGCCCCAGGACCCCCAATCTCTCGCTGCTCTGGAACGTCGGCTCTCTGCTGGGCTCACCGCAGGTCTCTGGAACGTCGGCTCTTTACCGGGCTCGCTGCTGCGCTCGCCACTCGAGGTCGACTGCTCTCTGGTGGGCTCGCTGCCAACCCCGTCCCCCTTTTCAAGCCGCGTGCATAGAAATCTCTCTCGAATAGTATAGCTGCTCGTCTGTAATCTATTCAATGCGCAAGGATATTTTGACACATCGCGAGGAAAAAAGACATTCGAGAGAGGAAAAATACAGTTTTTGCGGAATATTATCACAACCGCGCACTCTTCTTAATTTAGTGCTCTCGAGTTCCACATTTGCACTCAGGAAATTTACAAGAGAGGAATATTTGCGGCAAGACATTGTGCATTCACCATAGTTTTGGCATTGATATGACGCCCGAACAAATTCTTTAAGTTTAATTTAATACCGAGTTTACTTAATGGAAACAATTTGTGTCTTTACAGGTGCTTTTAAAGCACTCGACAGGGGCAGCACAGGTACGGTCAAAGTCAACATCAAAGAGGTATGAGTATTATAAATGCTTGGAAAAATATGTAACTAGCAGTGCTACAATGAAAGTTTTGCATAAATGTCAAGTTGTTTCTTTTTTTCTGTAACTGGAATCACCTTAAATGTGTGTAAATTTGGAAAATCATATATATGATATTATTATGTATGTGTGTGTGTGTGTGTGTATGTGTGTGTGTGTGTGTGTGTGTGTACATACAATACAGAAGTCTGAGCCACTCCTCATTTCTTCATTTAATATTCTTACGTTTTGCATAAATGTCTAATTTTATCATAATTTCTATCCACAGTGGCTGCAGCTGACTATGTATTCCTAAATCAGAAGGAATATATCTTCCTCAGATTGACACTTCTCAACGCAGATCCACTTCATAATTTTCCAGAAGAAATTGTGCGCTGATTTCATTTTGTCTTGTTTATGACACCAAAATACACTTTTTTGTTTATCTTTGCCCATGCGATGCAGCATCTTGTCACCAGGAGCCACATTTGTGTTTATATAAAGCCCGGCTGTGACATGTTCATCCGGTTTCTTTATGAGAACATTTGGACTCTGAGGGCAGGACTTTTTTGGTTTGGGCACATCTCAGGACAACACCATGGTAAAACCTAAGTAAAATTGTTAACTCTGTGAACTTCTCACCCAGCAGACTGTTCTATAAAATCACACACTCTCACTCTTTTTTTGTGACCTGCATGAAAGCAAAAATGTGTATTAAAACGTTTTACTTTATACCAGAGCAAAGTCTGTGCACTGAGTGTGTGTGTGTATGCCTGCCTGCATATGTGCATGTGCACATGTGTTAGAGTGTGTGTATTTGTGTTTGTGCATGTCTGTGCATGTTTCTGATTGTGTGCGCTTGTGTACATTTCTGTGTACACACATTTATTTGTGTGTATGTGTGTGTCTATAAAAACCTGTTTTCCTGTATCTCAGTTCTATGTGTGTGTGCATGTGCATTTGTATGTGAGTGTGTGTATGCGTTTGTGTGTGTGTGCAGGACCTTGCAGAGATGTTTGAAGGGGCAGGTGCTCAAAGTTTAAAATTGCACATAGAACCAGGGTGAATAACAACAACCCACGTTCATCAAGAATCTAATATGGAATCGCATCATACTGTATCACACTATATACTATATAATATTATATCTAAATTTTAAACCAGCATTTTGTCATATTTGAAATATAAACTGAATATAACCTGTTTCTTAATGTGTTTTCTTTAAAATACACTGGGTTTTTTTTTATCGTAATTATGCTAATCCAAAAGTATCCATGGATATGCATATTAAATATAAGCCCGCCAGAAAGTGGACAAACGACCCAGACATCACAGCTTTTCTCACAGCAATACATTTTACTACATTTAAGTGCTAAATTATCAAGAAAAAAATAATTTACTAATTTTGTAAAATAAATATTAACATTAGTTTATATAAATTCCATATAAAAATAACTATAAATGTTTTGGTACTGTGGCGAGAAACACAAAAAAGGTGACTTTGGATGGTGATATACCACTGTATTCAGAGCCGGGATATTTGAATGTAGCCAATCCGAGCACACTATTAATTTGTTGCCCTTTCTATACTCATCTTGTCATCCCTCTCTGTACTCAGAGGCGGGATATTTTGAAGTAGCCAATCAAAGCACATTATGTATTTCTCCTTGCTGGTGATTGACTCCTGCCCTGTGACGCAATCTTCGCTATACTCAGATGCGTGAGGTTAGAAAGTAGCCAATACGAGCACATTATTTATTTTTTCTTGGTGCTGCTGCTCAGAATTACCTGAGCTTCTCGAGTGTTCTCGTGTTGTTCGTGTTGATTTTCTTAAAGCCCTGTATTTTTATTACTGTAAATTAAATGAATTTATTACTGTAATTAATTGCTTATGCCAATGAAAACGACAGTGCATCCCTAAGAAAACGTATGCATTACAGTACAGTTTATACAGCCAAAATATCGGTATTTCCATTCCAGAACTTCCAGTAAACTGTGCAGTACGAATACAGGTTTATTTTTACAGTTTCTTTAAGGCTAATGAGTTTTAAATGAAATTAAATGTCTTTTGGAAGCATATCTGGGGGGAATATACAGGGTTTACACAATGAAAATAGGCATTTTTTCACTATGCGCAGGAACGTAACCCTGATGAAAATCGGGGGATTACTATACTCCTCTGTGCTATAGACAACTTACTGGTTTTTGTTGCATCTGTGCCTCCAAATTACTTTCCCCTACAGCTCTTCACTGTCCAGCTGCAAAAATGCTCTTCCTTCAAGGGTGATGATTGGTTAATGATCATTAAGTGACTTTCATTTAGCAAAATTGTGATTAATTGTTAAAAAATTGTTAAGGGGCACCGGCAGCACTACACACGCACCCGACACATTACACATTATTGGCATGAGCCCGTTTTATTCCTGACCATTTTAAAATACGTAAGCTGTTATAATACACAATAATATGTAAGCTGTTAAAACTAGAGATCAACCGAATATATCGTTTTACCAATATTTTTCCCGATATTTAGGCATTTTACCGTAATCGGTTATCGGTTTTGTGATATTGGGTTTACCGATAAACACCGCCATCTGGTGGTGACAAATTACACGCATGATCGCCATTGCAGCACGGCGTTTGAGGGGAAGCTGTGTGCAAAGGTAATGTATACTTACTTGCTTTCCTATATTTAGTAAACTTTATTAAACACAACAGCTATTAATGCACACATTAGATGTGTTACATAAATGACTGAT
>JBBKCR010026548.1:0-11798 GCA_037577295.1 Ladigesia roloffi | reverse complement strand
TTAAATGACTACCAGACTGCTACGGCTAAAGCTAATAATCTGAGTTTGTGTTCTGCTGAGGAAACAAAGTCACCTTCAACTTGGATGGCCTGGGGGTAGGCAAATAAACATCAAATTTTCATTTTGGGGTGAACTATCCCTTTAAGGTACCTGAGATCAGTTTGGTCATGAAAGAAACACATCCCAGTCACAAGAACAATGTGGGCCGGCTAAAGACAGAAAAATATTTTCACATGTACTGGATTTGGATATTTATTATAATGTTTAATATTCAGAAACATACTGTACATCCAAATAATAATTTAATATAATCTGTAAACTACAGCTGTATACTCACTGTGTAACATTTTGAGTAATTGTGTTTGGAGATTAATCATTAGCATGGCATCATTCTTTATTTTAGCACCATCAGCACACTTTTCTTAGTCTGATTTTCAAACCATCTGCAGTCCAGGCTGTAAATGGAAAGCGGACACAGTCTCAGTTTCAGTGGACAGCAGTTGATTGATTGTCGTGCAACAGAGACCAAGTACTTACAAGACTGGGTCACTTGGGTGACAAAATCTTGTGTTGCATCATGCAATGAACTTGTTAAAATATTTAAAATGAAAAAATTTGAGTCCCCAAGATAGGCTCCAGGTACCTGTGACCCAAGTACAGGAAATACATATATGAATTGTAATATTTTTTCCCACTGTTATTAACATTTATAAGAATCAAAACATGGTTAGTATTACAGTAATACTACTGCTACTGCTACTACTACTAATTATAATCATAATAACAATGCTGTCTCACCCTTTCAACATGATCAAACTCACATTCATTCAGTCATTGACTCATTCATTATTTCAGTCACTTTTCCTCAGTCTGTTCCTGCACATCAATCAGGACTGTGTACTATATTGAGAAGCATTGCTTTAAAGCACTGTCTTTTGTTTCACAGCTTTATCATGTCTGTTCTCACTCTTTTGTTGAAAACATTTATTTTGAAGTTAGTAAGAGATTGTGAAACTTGTGGATCAAAAGTCAGAAAGTATGGTCTGTCTAGAAAAGGGCTAGACATGCATAGATGATCCTAAGTCCTCTGTGTCCCCTGCCCTTTTCCAAACAGAATACACTTTGACTTTTTATCCCCAAGATTCACAATCATATTAGAGGACATGAAAAACATATCCTCCTCATGTCTTCTAATGCATGAGGAGCTCGAATCGAACAGCACACATTCAGAAGGCAAACACAGTGGCAGCCTGACTAGAGCCTTGCCAGAGATGAGCTATCTCCTGCTTGCGCAATGTATGTTGCTAAACCAAGTATAGCTCAAAGTCCGAATACAGCCTTTCAATGGCTTTAAAGTGTGAATAAGGACAACTCACAAAAATACAATCTATTTTTACATTAACAAACTGAGAATAAGTTAATAAATAATAAAGTTAATAAAATCATTAGATTAAATACTATTTAAATAAAAATTACCATGGAATATCCCAAGATAGATATATTATGACCATGATAGACATATCACAACAATAGGAGTTAAAAGAAAGCCAACTGGATGGTGGAGCATTTATATTAGTTTAATGATTCCTATTAATTAGCTCTTTTGTCTTTATTTGTAATCAGTTATTTTTCATTTTATCTTCATGCAAATGTATTGTGTAGTCCAATAAAAGTTCTGAAATATCTGTTTTCATGTGGTAAGTGCAGATTTGTTTTTCAGGGAGCCAGAGCCTTTCCCAGCAGCAACTGTTGAAGGTGGGGTATACTCTGGAGAGTCGCCAGCATGTCACAGGGCCACATACAGAGACAGACAAACATTCACAGTCACACTTAGGGGCAATTTACTGGGCTCTGTCAACCTATCCGCAATACACGCGTGTTTTTGGTGGCAGGAGAAAACCGGAGCTCCCGGAGAAAATCCGAGCAGTCACGTGGAGATGCAAAGACAAGGACTCTTTACCCAGGATCTTGCCACCATGCCTCCCCAGTTTTATAACAAACCTAAAGACAACAAAAATGGAGATTTCAGGTTTTGTTCCAACACTGATGATGTATGATTTACTTCATATACACACTTCAGCCACTGTTGTTCTCGTGGGACCTTGGTGTATCTGCGTTTAGTTTAAGATGATGATAGAAAAACAATGTTACTGAATTATTCAAAGTCACACATTTATCAGTCACAAGGTCCTGTTTGACCAGACTGCAGTCAAAGGAACATTCATGTGTTGTTTCTGATATTCTATAAAGGACCAATGACATGAAGAAACGTAAAGTCATACTAGCAAGTGGCTGACTTGTGTGCAAGACATGTCACTCAGCCAAGTTTAAATCAGCAAGTGTTTGTCTATAGAGGAAATATCTCCATCTGGCAGAAGTGAAAAAGAAGTGGTAGATGTCTTAAGTAAATGCAGTTTTAGGCCAAAAAATCAATGGTATTGGGGAATATACTACAATTACTAAATTCAAGAACCACAAGCTTCACTTTTCAAAAGTGTAAATGTTCTAGTAGGTAAAAACCATGAATTTTCAAATATATTGATAATATTTTGGGGGATTATTTTCAATTTAGTAGCTCCCAACTGCACTTACCAGCCTGGATTAATCAGAGTCTCATTATTATTATTATTATTAGTAGTAGTAGTATTGTTATTATTATTAATAACAAAAATAATAACAACAATATCCACAACAATGACAACAACAACAATAATAATAATAAGTATTGTTATTATTATTGTTGTTGTTGTTAGTATTAATGCTTTATTAGTGCTTGAATATTAATTATTAATGGTAGTTTTTATTATTATTCATTGTTTTGCTTATTATACCCTTTTATACTATAAAAGTCTTTATCATGCATTTATCTAGTTTTGCAGTGTGTTTGGTATATAGGTGGAATGAAAAGGCAAAGACATGTTTTGTTTGGTAATTTAACCATCAAGGTCTAGTGTGTATGGCTTGATGTGAGGGATTTCTGGGCATGTTCAGGTAACAAATATTTTGTGATGGTCCTCTGATCTTCAGCTTTCATCAACAGTTCCATGTAACTCCATTGCTATATGTTGCATAGTGACAACACAGAATTGAAGAATTCCAACAGAAAGTGGTACTAATGTTCCAACACAGCCGAAGATGAAAAACTGTGAACATAACACTGTGGTATGTGGGCAAGGCAAGTTCCTAGTACCTCTGTATTGTTATTTATAACTTTCCACTGAGTGAACAATTTGCACCACAAACCGTACATGGAACAATCCGGAACTTTTGGGCGCTACTAAGAAAGAGCAGCTATCCCAACTCATCAGGGGTGAAAAAGGTGAGAAAGTTGATAATCCCTTAGAGAGGCGGAGGTGGCTCCATAGTCTTGGAATTCATACACTTTATGGACAAAAGTATTGGGACATGTGGCAATTATACCAACAACATCTGTATTCACATTGCATTCACATACATAGGCCTTATTTGCCACAAGTTATTCGCCATTTTGCAGCTACAACAGCTTCCACACTCTTTTTGGAGTTTCTGTGAAAATTTGTAACCATTAGTTCTGTAGAGCATTTATGAATTTAGGCACTGATGTTGAACAAGAAACCCTGGTTCACAATTGCTGTTTCCAGTGTTGAGTGTGGTTGAGGTCAGGGTTCTTAGTTCTTCCACACAGACTTATCCCACCATGTCTTAATGGACTTTGCTTGGTGCACTGAGGCACCGTCATGCTGGAATAGAAAAGGGTCATGCCCAGACTGTGTCCACAATGTTGAAAGCATGGCGTTGTCCAGAATGTCTTTGCATGCTGAAGCATTATGCTTTTACTGGAAGGGAGGGGCCACATCAATTGTAAACCTTATGTGGTGTCCCAGTACTTTTGTGCATATAGTGTATACTATATGGTTGCAAGTGTGTAATTAACCATAACTGACAGGTGAATGCTGTATATGGTCAGTGATATTTTCCAAGAATGTTCTCAGGAATGGTGGAGTGTTTGAAGTGAGAACCACGCCCCGCTACAGCATATCGGCAGTTTAAGAGCAACCGGACACACATATACACACACACACGCGCGCGCGCGCGGCTGATCTCTTCACCCATGGGACCATGGATCTTAAGTCTGAACTGCTGAAGTCCATCTGGTACGCGTTCACCTCACTGGACGTGGAGCACAGCGGCAAAGTTACCAAGTCCCAGCTGAAGGTGAGCTTTATTTACCCAAAACAAAACCTTCCTCACCCAGTGAGCTTTTAGCAAAGCCACCACGGTGACACGATCCACTGCCTACGATAAATATTTCACAGAAAGAGCAGAAAGCTTAAACGACATGACTTTTTAACTTTTTTAAGGCTGCCTCCCATTAAACCTATCTTAAGAAAGTGTGTCCTCAGGGTGTGTTATTCCAGCGCCTAAACACGTCCAGGAATAGCGCACACACATACATACACACACATACACACACACATGCAATGTAGGTTTACTGTGAGGGGCTCCTGGTCTTTTGGGAATATATATATATGCATTATAGTAGCAGTGTTAAAGAAATACAGCACTTAAGGAACAAATATGATGGATTTTATGAAAATCTGCTATCATAGAATTAATATATTTCCTTTCTGGACAGGAGGAATGAAATACTTCTCTAAATCACTTTAGGTTGAAGGGTCTGGGTTGTTTATATTTTTTACCAAATGACAGTCTCCCCCAAGCTTCTTTCTCTGAAAGTCTTCATGTTCAAACACGTCCCACTTAGCCCCAAAATTATGCAACAGGTAGACGTTCAGACATGCTGAACTTCTTTCTGTCTGCCCTCTTGGCCAAAAGAATTACATGTGGGGCTCCTCTTGTTCGGAGCAACATGTCATTGTTTATCTATCAATGCTTAAAAAACAGACCACTTCAGCTATGCAGTGACAGAGCAAACTCTGTGCCAAGTTGCAGGTTATCTTATGAGAGATCTTGTGACACCACCAATAAACCAGGTCTGTAATGGTGAGTTTGCTTCTCTGTACAGTGGTAGGAGAACAGACACAGACCCAGGATTGTGTTAAACAATGTGGTCATCTTATTCTGTGGCATGAGAATCTTATTTCATGAAAAAGTACAAGACAGGAATACATGTAGAAAACTAACAGTATCTGTAAGCTCGTCAAATGATGTTTAAAAGAACAGCACTGTTTGTATCATCTCATTTTGTGTTAAATTCTTAACTGGGTTACCTGTTTATTCTCGTCCAAATGCCTCTACAGTTTATATAAAAGTAGTCCATTTCATTGATGTGCTTTTATGTTGTGTTCATGCTTCCTTCTGTTTTCTTTCTTTATGTCTATCCAGGTGCTCTCCCACAATCTATACACAGTGCTGAACATTCCCCATGACCCTGTGACTCTGGAAGAGCACTTTCAGGATGATAACAATGGACCAGTATCCAGCAATGGCTATATGCCATACCTCAACCAGTACATTCTGGCAAAGGTTGTGTTATATAAACATCACTGTTAAAATGTTCTATTTCGTTTTCTTAGTTCATATAATTCCAATTTATTTGCAGATACATTTATGAAACAGTATGGAATATGATGATACTTCAGAGGGAGCTCTGTAGTAAGAAATAATAAAGTTGGGAAACTTTGCAGGCCAATGGTGCTCTTCCACTCCAAGCATCTATAAAAGTTTATTGATGGTCCTTGTTTTTGCATCCTGGATCAGAATAGGACCTTCTCCAAAATATTGCCGCAAAGATTGAAATGTTTTGAATGCTGTAGTGTTTATCCTTTTTTGGAATAAAGGGGCTGAATTTGAAAAATCCTGAAAAACATCCCTAGCCCATTAGTCCCCCTCCACCAAACTTTACTCTGGGCGTAATGCATTAGAGTAGGTACCATTCACCTGGCGTCATTCAAGCCCAGATTCATCTATCTAAACTGCCACAGAATGAAGTATGATTCATCACTGCAGAGAACACAGTTCCATTGCGCCAGATTCCAGTGGTTGTGTGCTTTACACCACATTGCATATAAGGAACATAATTGGCTTGTGTGCATGTGCTGAGGCTCAGCCGTTGGAAGCCGTTTTATGCCGCTCTCAAGACAGTCCTTGTGCTGAAGATGTCTTGTGCAGCAGATAATGAGTGATTATAAAGCACTTAGGTACCAGCTTTATGCTCTTGCATAGTCTAACAGTTTGTAGCTGTTAGCTGTTGTTACACTTAGGTGTTTCCATTTCAAAGAAGTAAATGTCTGAGTTGACTGGTTCCGAAAAAGCAGGATCAAAATATCACAAGCTTGCATGTGGCAAAGATGCCATTCTATAATGTGCCAAATATAAAGTCACTGAGCTCTTCAGTATAAACAATTCAACTGACAGTGTTTGTCTATGGAGAATGCAGGACTGTTTTCTTGATTTTGTACTCCTGTTGGCAATGAGTGTGGCTGAAACAATTATTGCCTAATATTTTGTCTTCATAAGAACCTCAGGCTTCATAAGAACCTCAAGGTGTGGCCTTAAATGCTTTAAAGTGCATTCTGCTGAAAGAGGTAAAGACTGTTGCTTCTCCACACATATAATTTTCACAATAATTTGGTTTATGTTGACTTTAACAACCATGTAATTTATATATCATTACAGGGGCTGTTTCAAAGCTAAAGTCTCCATTCCTAAGATGATAAAGGATCTAATGATACACTATATATACAAACGTATTGGAAAGCCTGGCCATTACACAGACAGGGACTTTAATGACATCGCATTCAAATACATAGGCTTTAAAATGGAGTCGTTCCCCCTTTGATGTCAGAAGGCTTTTTTGGTGTCTGTTTATAAGGTCAAGCAATGATGTTGGGACTAGAAGACCTGGCTTGCAATCTCTATTCCAGATTATCCCAAAGGTGTTGGTAGGGGTCGAGGTCAGGTCTCTGTGCTGGCTCTGTGCGTGTTTTTCCACACTGAACTTATCCAACCATGTCTTAAGGGACCATGCTTTGTGTACTGGGACACTGTCATGCTGGAATAGAATAAATTCTTCCGCAAACTGTGTCCAAAAATTTGTGTAAAAGGTCTGCTGAAGCTTTAAGATTGCCCTTCACTGGAAGTATGGGACCTAGCCCAAACCCTGAAAAACAATTGTGTCCCCATAATTTTGTCCATATACTGTATATCTTTCATGTATTGTAGTATTCTTATCAGAAAACCTATAGAAAATATTTGTGTTTATGAATCTTTTTTGACTTACTCTGTGCATCCCTTAGGCTGTTGAGGGCACATTCAACAAGGAGACATTTGATGACCTATGTTGGACGATGACAGCTAAGAAGAATTTAAAGCCCAATGTCTTACAAGGATTGTGTTCAAACAGAGACTTCTTCAAACTTTTCTGCTTGTTTAATCTGCTGTCTGAGGACCGTTACCCTCTCGTCATCATCCAGCCGGAGGTTTGTGGATGTGTGGGCGTTTGTGAGAAAGCGAGAGAAGCTGCTAGTGTTAGTGGTTGTGATAAACATAAATCATCACAAACTTTATTAACCAGGCAATAGAAAATTATTGGTCTTCTATCCTCCAGTATCTGTTCATGGAGTGTTCTGTTAGACCCGCTGAAATCTCAGTGTCCAAGGTGATCATTTTGCTACAATTACGAAACTGTAAGCCAAATCGACTTAATTTCTAATTGGTTTATTTTTCCCCTTTTCTCTACCAAAAATTAAGAAATTTAGTATAAAGTACAATGTTGTGTAATGTAGATCTATTGCAAAGGTCAGAGAAAGCAAAAGCTGATGTGTGACTCATCTGATTCAATAGCAGTTGTAGGAAGGAAGTTTGAGGGGAGTAAAATAAGACATATGACAAATGGCTTCCTGATGATTACTTTTGCAATCATGATTTTGATCTAACAGATCTCTAGAGCAATTTGCTGCTGCTGATTTGCTGCCTCTAAAAAGACAGCTGTAAAAAACTCTACGAGATTTATCATTAATTTCAATTTTCTTTCTACAATTAATAATTTAACTCTCTTTTAAAACATTAATACTTGTATGTCTCACATACACATTGTATCTGTGGCCTCAGCTGGAGTACTTGCTAAAGAAGATCTCCACAGCAATGGGCCAGGAGTGGGATGGGAGGCTGCTGGAGGCCCTGTTGGTAAAGGAGCCCTCTCTGCAGGACGGCCTGTCTGTGTGGGTGTTCCTGGAGCAGATGAGTGCAGGATGCCTCCTGCAAGTAGACAGCAAGGCAGGCTTCAGCCTGGCCCTGGATGAAGTTTTCATGGAGATGTACCACAATGTGCTAAAGAAGGTGACCAAAGTATAGTCAGAAATACAGCATGCTTACAGATGTGCAGCAGCAAAAGCACGTGTTATGATTACATGGGTCGTTTTACTCATATGAGTTGTTTTATTAACATGGTTGTTAAAAACAATATATACTAAATGTTTAGTATTAGTTATCATTTTTGTGATCAAAAAATGACCCTATATGAACTTATTTCTGTTTTTCAAAATATTTTTCCAACAGGGTTACATGATGAAAAAAGGGCATGTGCGCAGGAACTGGCAGGAACGCTGGTTCGTGCTGAAGCCTGGGCTCGTAGTCTACTATGTCAGTGAGGATCAGAAGGAGAAGAAAGGGGAGATGCAACTGGATGGGAGCTGTGTGATAGAGGTGATTAACCTGTGAAGGAATCAAGGTCATTTAGGGTTATGTGTACTTTTGCAACTGCCTAAAAATACAGAAGTTTGGGGAAGTAGTGTTTGAGACCCTTAGAAAAACATTCTGTAGGAATATTATGAGAGATCCAAAGACAGCAGGTTGTATTGCCGATTGCCGTTAAAAATGTTTTGAATTGTATTAAAGACTACACACTACACTACAGAATATTGCGATGACACAACAAAAAGACTACACACTACACTACAGAATATTGCGATGACACAACTGTACTTAAACATTAACGTTTAAGTACAGTTGTGCTAATAAGTTTACATAGCCTGGCAAAATGTATGATATCTTAACCATTTTTCAGAGAATATGAATGATAACACAAACAAGTCTTTCACTCAGGGTTAGTGGTTGGCTGAACCCATTTATTGTCAAACAATTGTGTTTACACTTTTTAAATCATAATCACAACACAAAAAAATCCCAAATGACCAAGATCAAAAGTTTATGTACCCTTGTGATTTGGCCTAGATAACAGGCACACAACTACGGATTTGAATGACCATTAAAGGTAATCATCTTCACCTGTGATCTGTTTGCTTGTAATTTGTGGGTGTGTTTAAAAGTTCAATAAGTTTCTGGACTTCTGAAAGGCTCTTTCATCCAGTGCTGTACTAATAGTTTTGAATTCTAAGTCATGGTGAAAGCAAAATATTGGTCAAAGGAAAATGTAGTTGAACTCTATTAAACAGAAAAGGGGTGATTAAAAAAAAAAGTAAACACAGTTGTTTAAAAATAAATGGCTGCAGCCAACCACTAACCCTGAGTGAAATAAAAGTATGTGAGTTATCATTCATATTCTCAGAAAAATTGTTAAGAAATCATAAATTCTGCCAGGGTATGTAAACTTATGAGCACAACTATATGTCTTTTAGCCATGTTAAATGAAGTATTTCATTAAGTTCTATTGGTTGAAAAGCAGGTGATTTACCGAAATGTTGGTTAAATCTTACTTTGACATGAAGTCCTTGCTAGCTTGTAGTCTTAAATATTTGTATTGCTTTTTTTCCTTTAAAATGCATGACACCCTGTCTGCTTTAAAAACACACATGAATTGTGTTTTGTATCTGGCAGATGATACCTGATAAGGAAGGGAAACGCTGTTTGTTCTGTGTAAAGACTCCAGGCAGAACATATGAGATGAGTGCACCTGACCTGAAGCTGAGAGTGGAGTGGATTCAAGGTGAGAGTTCTTTGGTGATTACTGTTTTTTCCTGAAGTTAATCTTTAATTTACAATGGCAGTCTGGTGTGTGTTTGGCTTGGTGTGTCCTGTGCTGCTGTGATTGCTGTAAATGCTCCTCAGCTTTGCAGATTGCTCTCCGGCTGAAGGCAGAGGGGAAGATCTCCCTGCATCAGGATTTGAAGCGTCGCAGGCGAGAGATGCGGGAGCTCAGCCAGAGTGGCAACCAGGGTGGCCCGAGCAGACAGAATAGCCAGAACGGCAGCCAGAGTGTTCAGAGCACTCAGAGCGACCAGAGCAGTAGCCAGACTGTTCAGACCAGGCAGAGCAGCCAGAGTGAGCCCCCTCCTGAGGTGCAACAGCCTGCCTCCGAGACACATAGAGAGACAGAGAGCAAGGAGCCAGACATAGAGATTATAGACATCATCCAGGTAAGATGATGGAGACATTTCATGTTTGATTATTTGATTGAGTTACTGTTAGATTGGCTTATAGGGCCCAATTTTCAGGGTTGATCGCGCATTGTCTGAAGTCTGAAATGCAGTTGCCTTTGGGGGAGGGGCCAGCGCAAAACGCTATAGTGCCTGTAGGAAAAGTGAACATTGCGTCTGGTGCATTGTTCAAATGGGTTGTGTTAAATGAGTGTATTAGTCATGGGTGTTTTGGGGGCATAGCATGCAGTGAACCAATCAGAGTTCAAACTCTCACTCCCTCTCAAGCTCTCATGTTCCATGGCGTGCTGTGTATAATGATGGCAGAATTACCTGGAGGTCAGGAAAGATTTTCGATGGAAGAAACAGATTTGCTCGTGTGAGGTGAAGGCACGGGAGCAATTGATCTTCGGGGATGGAGGGAATCCTCCCAAACCCCAGACAGCTCCTTATTCGCAGCTCCTTATTCTAAATGTTCATTCCACATTAAATGCTGATTTCCAGGCTGCATTATCGCTATATCCCCTGTTGGGGGAGAACTTAACTGAGGTTTTCATTCAGAACACTGTTGCCTATTTAAATGTACTGTTTAATGTACTGTTTAAGAAAAACAGTGTAAAGAAATAAAATAATTGGAATGTTTACATGGCAGTGATCATTTTCCATTCAAAATCCTAAACTATTCTGTATCTTTAAATGCTGGGAACTTGGCTCATAAATTAATTTACAAGCAAATGACATAACCCTTTAAGCGCCAAAGTCGCAAGATTGCGACAAGACGTATTCATGACTAAAACAGACTGTATTTACAAATATTGTGTAATGTAGCAGTTGTATTCACTACCACTAGTTAGCAGATATGTAGTACTTCGATTCAAGATGGAAATTTTGCCATCATCCTATTCAAAGTTTTGAGTAAAAAGCAGTTGAAACGAGCCTTGTGTCATTAACGCGGGAGCAGAGAAATTGTGCTTTTCTGTTCTCAGTGCATGTAAGCATGTTGGATTTTAGATAACTTAGGAGAAAAAAATGCCAAAAGTCTAACAAAAAGTTGTCCGTTGATTCCGATTCAGAATCGGCGAATGTCATTCGCAGGACATAATCAACGGACAACTTTTTATGAGCCATTTGGTGTTTTTTTCCCTCATGCTTGCTGTCACACACTGAGGGTGTTTCTCAATGTCAAGGATACTTCCTTGGTAGGACACGTCTTTCCAAGTCACTTCCTTTAGAGGCTAGGCGAGGCTCCTCTTAAGTATTCGCGGAGAACACGTAAATGGAACAGGCTAGGAAGTGCACGTTATTGCGTCATGACGTCAGTGAAAAGGTCCGCTCTGTACTTTTTAATAGAAAAATGTTTTTAAGTAATTTGTAATTTGTAAATACATGTAAATTCTTACATTTGAAAGCATATTGCCCCGCTCCGACTCCGCTAATGTCCAATATTTTGAATTTTAAGAGAGCAAAGCTGCGCGCATAGGA